>NMUG010004013.1:0-14227 GCA_002855965.1 Monotropa hypopitys | reverse complement strand
TGGCTAAATTTCACAATCGCAAAGTTATGCCAAGAGAATTCAAAGTTGGGGATTTGGTTCTAAGAAAGGTGCTCGGCAACACAAAAGATCCAGCAGACAGGAAGTTGGGGCCAAATTGGAAGGGCCATATATAATCATCAGTATAGCAGGGCGGGGAGTATATAAGTTGCAAGACCTTAATGGTGTTCTAATTCCCTACACAGAATGTTTTAAATTTGAAGAAGTTTTATCAGTGATTGCAAATGATATATCATTATACCCAAGCGAAATTCTAAATACAAGAAGTTTTGATCAATTTTTGTGCGCGAATGCTCTGTTATGTGTTAATTCAAGTTCAAGTGTTGAATGAGAAAGTCAAGTCTTCTCCAGCCTTCACTTTCTCATTAGGGGGCAATGGTCCCAAGCAGGGAATGCTTGGAATGGGTTGAGAAGGCCCAAGACTATTGTTCCCGAGCTAAGGACTTTGATGTAACATCCCAAGGACACTAAACTCAAAAAACTAAGGATTCCTAATAGATCCCGAACTAAAAGCCTTAAAAGGGGATAGGAAATCTCAAGAGGGCCAAGGTTTGAAATGGGTGGATGGTTCCGAGCAGGGAATGCGGGAAATGGACTGAGAAAGATCAGAACCATCCTCCTGAGCTAAGATTCTTTAGGGGATGATAAGTCCCAAGAGTCCGGCTAAAAAAGATGAACGATATTTGTTAAGGTTCCATATGAAACCTAAAACAAAAGCTTTGAAAAGAGACAGTGGTCTCAGGAGAGCCAAGGTTTAAAGCAGGTGGGAAAATCTAAAGGGGTCAAGATTGGTCCACAATCCTTCATTACTTTAGGGGATGAGAAGTCCCAAAGCAGCCCAGTATTGAAATGAGTGAGAAACTCAGGGAATTATAGAAATTCCTGGCTAATGAAGCAGTATATATCTGCCTAAAGCCTAAAACAGGAAGAATTACCCAAAAGCTCGCACAGCTAGTGTAAGGAGGGCACCGCGGCACATGGGATGTCCCAAAAGCCTGCTTCGCCACCACACACATCACTATGGCACATGGGATTTGACATGTATAAAGAATGAAAGTGCAAGCATCCAATGGCAAATGAAACGTGACGTTATAAAGCTATCCAGTTCAGATGAATTTAAAAACATTCAATCCCCATATCCAAAAAAAAGTAGAGATGCCATCAAACCAGTTGCTGACATCAATAGTTCAAAGACAAAAATTTGTTAAGGTTTAGAGTAAGCTATCACCACGACCAGCAAATAAAAAGCAAAGATATTAGCAAGCTAGTTGTCAATACCAGTAGTTCAGATGCTAAGTTATTACAGATCAAGTTGGAATAAAATTAGCACGTGTTTCATTGGTGCCCGACACCTCAATATATGGAGTAACGGTGGATGGCTCTCTGGAAGCAGCCAAAAGTGGATCAGATGTTGGCAAATCAGCAAGAATGTTTTCGTCTGGCATGCTCGGTGCCAAAGTTGGAGCGGCGTCAGAGATGAAGGATGGGATGGTAAGATCCGTAATCAAAGAAGCCACATCATCAGTTGAAGATAATAGGTCAGTAACTTGAGTCTCAGTTGTGACAGTAGAGAACGTCGGAAGCATTACAGGTTGACTAGTTATAAGATCGGCTTCTTGGGCAATTGGGAGGTTGGATTCTAGTGCCAAAAATACTGAGGGCAGTGGAGTTACTGCACGAAGTGGGGACTCCACCGGCACCACCCTGAAGTCCAGGGCCAACCCCAAATACCTGCCAAATATGGAATCTTCCAAACTAGGGAGTGATTCAGTAAACTCTTTCATGTATTCCTCACCTATTTTATGGGACCCAGCTGCATGTCCTGCTGTGTACCCATCATCTTTTGCCTTCTTAACTTCTTGAAGGTGCCTCTCCTTAAGCTCAAATATCTCCTTGCGTACTTGCTCGAGGTCGATTGAACGTTTTTTGAATATGGCATTCATCGCCTCCATCTCCTCTCTGTGAGCATTCAATTTTCTCTTCAAGTCATCTCACGCATCTTCTCTAGTTTTTTGGAGGAGGTCCTGTTGTGTTTTGAATCGACTATCACTCTCTAGCTGCACTTGCACCACTTTTGCCTGTAGAGTTAGAATCTCACCCCCATTTGGCCAACTTTCTCAGTTAGCATGACAATTGTTTGATCCTTCTGGCCAATTAGGAGAAGTTGCTTACTGCTTATGTCCTATTCACGATCGAGTTGAATTCTCATATCAGCAAGTCTTTGGTTCAGAACGATGATGCACTGGACTGCCTAAAAAAAGACATGGGAAGAAATATGAGTAAGCGTTAAGTAAAGACGAATTAGGGAAGCATTCTGGGGAGTTACCTTGAAGGAGCTAGAGCAGGCTGAAGTGTATAGGTCAATGGAAGCACGTTTTTTCTCCATTGCCGTGTTCTTTGGAAGTAGAATGTCATTGGCAAGATCCAGGTCTACTTCAGGTTCAGAAGGCGTGGGAGTCTCATCATCAATGACTGTCACTGCTACTATTGGGAGTGTAGTGGTAGGTTCAGTGGATGCATGGATTGGAGCAGAAAGCTGAGTTGATTTAGGCTTGCTAGGTTTTGGTTGTAGAAGAGTTTGACCTGCAGTTGGAGTCAGAAGACTGGTCTCGGTAGCGACAACAGCTGCCAGCGCGGCTGTTGGCAATGTGTCTGAAGAAGTAGGAGTAATTGCCTGGTGGCATGGTGGGGAGCGAATTCTGTTGTCGGCTACTTTCTCCTAGGCTCCACTGAAGTTGAATCGTGTCATTGTTTCTTGTTCTTTTGGGCTGAATTGTGATCTCGGTAGGGGAACATTTCGGCTAGAAGAACTGGCTTCAACAATAACAGACTTGCCTTTGTCTACTTGAACTCATGGTTCTCTGATTAAAATTCCAGTTGGTTGATGTGGTATATGGGCCTCAGGATCAGGGTTTATTGCTAAAGCTAGTTGTCTCTCACCACGGTAACCACGATAATGAGGGATATAACCTAAAAGATTGGAAATGGACCTGTCAAGGGGAAAGCTGTTTGAATCTTTGTAGTTCAGAGCCCATTTGACATGGTAAGCCTTGTATGGGGGGTTCTTCAATGATTTCTGGTTTATGGTAGAAGGATCTGCAAGGATAATAAACCGGATAAAGTCAGTAAGAGAAGCGTAAAAAGGTGCGAAGGCAAAAAGAAATAGAAAATGTAAAAGAAAGGAGCAGACAAGGGTCTCCGTCATGGCGCAGAAAGTAGCAATCATGTTCCTCTCCAATAGCGAATTCCCAGTTGCCGGTGACAAGGAAGAGATCGTCATCATTCCCTTTTCAGTGTTAGGGATATTTAAGACCAATTTCCCCCTTTCATTTCTACATTTAAAGTACTAAACTCCTTGTTTAGTACTGTTTATGGTATAGTGGTAAAGAATTTCGTGAATGGCCATTCTTGACCCGGTTATTCGGTTTAGGGCTACAACTCCCATAACGATGCAGACCATATTGATAGACATCTGAGTAGGGAGGAGGCCTGTATAACTGCAAAAGTCACGAAAGAGAGGGCCCAAGGGAAAGCGGATTCCTGCCTCAAAAATATCGATTACAGGGATAATCAGGGTATTATTGTCAGCTTGTTCGGCCTTGTAATCTCGGGGGGCAAGTTCTATCGAGACATCTTCTAGAATACCGGAGTGTTCATGAAAGGCTGCCATCTTCGTGGGATCATTTACTTTCGCTCGAAACATACCCATGAACAGAAAGAACAAATTGCGATGTGAAAAGAAACTTACTGTTGTCTAGGACGAGAAGCGTTGGAAAAGAGGATTCTAGGGCTTTAAATTAGCAAATGAGGCCATACGAATGGAAAGAGAATGTTTAAGGGTTGAGATATGCTTTGGCGGGCTAATTGATACATTTTTAGAGTTAATAGAGGAATTTATCTTGATTCACATGAATTGCAGCGATTGGGTCCCACCACATTAATAAAGCAATGATGATTATCAGTTTTAAATGAATGTGTAATGACGACATTTTGGCAGCTCGGGAACCTTTGACTACTCTTGTAGCATGGCTGAAGTAGTCAAAGTTGGGGATCAATTGTGGTAGGGTAAATCTGGATTAGCCACGTGGCATGTGGATTCGGATTTCCTGTGTTGTACTCAGATCAGAAAAAGTAGGATTATATATTTATTTGGGTGATTGTTTTGAATATGGCATTGCGGGTATGAGCCAACACGACAAGGTTATCGCGATATACAGCAGCACTGGCGTATGGCAGTGCGGTAATATATCATGGATTCCTTAGGGTCTGGCCAATTGGACATAAAGAGATGGACCCAGAAGGAATAAGCCATATGTATGTTTCCTGAACCAAACTTGGGCTAGAATGTATGAGATAAGGCCCATTGTGGGCCCAACATCCATGTAGTACCTCGGATCAAGTCAAGCCCAATGGGCAGGACATTTTGGGAGTGCGACATGGGGGTTGGGCACCGTAGTTGGCATCTCGGCATCTAATTAGCCACGTGCAAGTGTGGCACCTCAGCTGTGTATAAGGCTAGACCTAGCGCGACAGCATTCGCAGTGCGGGACAGTGATCAGCTCGGCATAACATGGGCGGTGTGTATTGGTAATGATTAATGGATAAGATATTGATTGTTACATGCACCAACTATTATCAGGCCATGAATGTGAGATAAGCGTATGTAAAGAAGTCTGAACGACAGAAGCTGAAGGGTTTGGAGGATTAATTGTTACACTCCGTAAATTTTATTTCGATTTGTTTACATTTTGACGTGTAATTCGTTAGAAATCTATCTCGTATTAAGTTCTTGGGGACCCAAAATATTCGTTTGATCGTATTAAACGTTAACGCACCGCTTAGAAGTCCCGTTGAGCTTAGTCATAGTGTTCGATTATTGTTTGGAGCATCTCGGGAGGACCTCGGAGTCACTGTTGCAGCATTTTCTGCATTTTGGTGCAGTTGCACTGATGTAGGTTGGTGCTGTATCGGTGCAAAGGCCTAGAAATGGTGCTGCACCGGTGCAGAACTAGTGCAGGGGGGTTCTGTTGGTTTAGACTTCAGGCGCAGCGGTGCAGATTGGTGCTGCACCGGTGCAGGGGTGATTGGGAACCTACTATTTGTTTTTTATGCAAGTTTGCATCAATGCAGCTTTGGCTTGCACCGGTGTAGGAAGGGTTTGCATCGGTGCAGGTTTTGTCTGCACTAGTGCACAAGGCAAAATTTGCCTTCTGGACAAGGGTTGCACCAATGCAGGAAATCGTTGCACCGATACAACTACTTTCTGGACATCATCATTAAGGATAATCTTGTCTTTTGAGTGGGGATCCTTTATATATCAATTTAGGTTCATGGGAACCCATTCCCACCAGACTTTTCTCTCTCTTCCACCTCCAAACTCTCTCAAAACCCTATCTCTCCCTTCTCTCTACATTTTGGAGCTTCTAAGGAGGTTTTTGGAGGATTCTTGTAGTATTAATGTCGTAGAGCTCCACGTAAGCTTCGCATTGGTGATCTCCATTCGCAGCGGTGTGTAAAGCTCCAAGTCAAGGGTGTAAGTAAAAGTCATCTCAAGGTAGGGATTCTTAAACTCATGTATTCATTTGTGTTGTCTTGTAGTCCTCCTTAAATCGATTTCGAGAAAAACATGTGCGATGTTCATCTAGATTTATGTTCGATGTTGGATTGTTGATTTCCATTGGTAGGAGTAGTGATTGTCGTGTATTTGAGGTCCCTATGGGTTCAATTTCATAAATTTGTCACTTGGTATTGAAAGCCCCAAAATTGTTGAAAACCCTAATTTGTCAAATTTGGGGAAAATGGTAATGGACTCTAAATTTGTGAAATTCACATCATGCTTATCAAACTGACATGAGGGACCCTATGTTTCAAATGAAAATTTGACACTTGGCCCTAGAACACTTAAATGTGGAATGTGAAAAAATATGATAATTGGCCTTGGAACACTTAAATATGGAATGTGGAAAATATGGACTTGGCCTTGATACTCTATATGAGATTTGGATACACTTGAGTGACTATGGATTCGGGTCGCTTACCTTGGGTCACTAATGTAGAGTGGCACACGACATTGCACAATGGAGGTTTGACTGGACCTTCCCGGTGAGCCGGGAAAAATAAGAACTACACGATAAGAGGTTGACGAGCCCTGATACGGAACTAGCCTTGGAACTCATATGGTTACCTTTGTGGTGATTGTGGTACACTTGAACAATATTGGAATGAAATTGGAATAATTGGAATCTTGTAATGGAATATGTATTGGAACAATAAAAATCACACGTTGGAATACCTTGAAAACACATAGAAAATCTTGGAATATGAATGATGATAATTACTCTCTTCTTTGGTAGTCACACTTCATATTGAGCCTACTTCTATGCATGCATCTCACATTGCTTTCTCAATTACATTGCAATCATATGAATCATTTGTTTAAGTTTTCCTACTAGACGTTCGCCTAACCCTCTATTTTTTTAGGGAAGGAACCGGCTATTTAGCTTGATGGGATTCAAGCATTTGGGTGGCATGGAGCATGGTCAAGCTTTGGATCATTTTATCTATCGTATTTCATTTTGTCTTTTTGAAAATATTGTAACTTAAACACCCGGTTGAACTTATCTTTTAAACTCAAGTGTGTGTGTGTGTGTGTGATGGACTAGTAGAACTCCTTAAATGTTTTAGTGGATGGTGATTGGTAGGCTTTTATTTAAATGTTGCTCTATGCCTAAATTTCAAAAAAAAGGTTTAAATTTTTAGGATGACACACTCCGTTTGTGCATCCACTACAGGAAGCTGAACCGTATTACTATAAAAAATCGTTATCCTATGCCGAGAATAGATGATCTTTTTGACCAACTGCAAAGGTCTACTTGTTTTTCGAAGATCGACTTGAGTTCGGGCTACCATCAGTTGCGTATTCGCCTGGAGGATATTCCTAAAACCACTTTCTGGACTCGTTATGGACACTTTGAGTTTGTGGTTATGCCATTTGGGTTGACCAATGCGCCAGCTACTTTTATGGATTTGATGAATCGCATCTTCCGTTCTTATCTTGATCCGTTCGTTGTCGTATTCGTGGATGACATCTTGGTCTATTCTGCCACTTTAGAGGAATATATCGGGCATCTTCGCATTATTCTCGATCTTTTGAGGGAGCACCATTTGTATGCGAAGCTTAGTAAGTGTGAATTATGGTTGTCCAAGGTGAAGTTCTTGGTCCATGTTGTGTCCGAGGAAGTAGTTTCTGTTGATCCGTCAAAGGTTGATGCCATTGTTACTTTGCCGAGGCCATCTAATGTGTTCGAGGTCCGAAGTTTCTTGGGTCTTGCTGGTTATTACCATCGTTTCGTTCTTGATTTCTTCCGTATTGCGGCTCCGATGACTCGTTTGACGAGGAAAGATGTTCGTTTCATTTGGAATGACGCGTGTGAATCTGTATTCCAGGAGTTAAAGAATCGTTTGACTTCATCACCGATCTTGATTGTATCAGAGAGAGGTGTTGGTTATTCTGTTTATTGTGATGCCTCGTGGGAAGGCTTGGGTTGTGTGCTTATGCAAAATGGAAAAGTCGTTGCTTATGGTTCTAGGTTGTTGAAGACGCACAAGAGGAATTATCTGACACACGATTTGGAGCTTGCCACGATCATTTTTGCATTGAAGAGTTGGAGAAATTATCTTTATGGTGAAAAATTTGAAGTCTTCTCTAATCATAAGAGTCTTAAGTACCTGTTCACGCATAAAGAGTTGAATTTAAGACAGTGTTGTTGGATGGAGCACCTTAAAGATTATGATTTTGAGCTTCAGTATCACCGCCGGAAAGGCAAATGTCATTGCCAATGCCTTGAGTCGTAGGTGACTTAGCTCACATGGCCATTCGTGATTGGAAGAGCGTATCCGGTTTGGGAGATTTCATTTTGCATGCCGAAGAGGTTGGAAGTGGTGCTACATTGTGCAACTTGACTATCCATTCTGACTTATCTCGACGTATTATTGAGGCACAAGCCACAGATGATGAGGCCTTGAGATTTGCATTCTCGATGTTCAGTTGACGAGGCTCCAGTTAGTTGGGCTATTTTTGAAGATGGAAGCGTTCGCTTCCAAGGAAGACTTCTTGTACCGTTGCCATGTCGTCAGAAAATTCTTCACGAATTTCACCATTCTCCTTTTACTGTGCATCCCAATGGTGACAAGATGTACCATTCAGTTCGTCATCAGTTTTGGTGGCCGGGAATGAGAAAAGATATTGCGTTGTTCGTGATGAGGTGTTTGACTTGTCAGCAAGTCAAAGCCGAGCATCAGTGTCCAGCAGGATTGTTGCAGCCATTTCTTGTGCCAGAGTAGAAGTGGGATCATGTTATTGTGGATTATGTATCAGGTTTGCCGCGATTGCGGGATGGGAAAGATTCTATTTGGGTCATCGTCGATAGATTGACCAAGTCCGCTCACTTTTTACCTATCCGTTTATCACAGTCCATTGATTCCTTGAGCCGTTTGTACATTCGTGAGATTATCCATCTTCATGGGACACCGTTGTCTATCGTGTCCGATCGTGATCCACGTTTTACTTCTCGCTTTTGGAGGAGCTTGCAGAAGGTTTATGGTACCGATTTGCACTTCAGTACAGCTTTTCATCCACAGACCTATGGGCAATCGGAACGTACTATTCAGACATTGGAGGATAAGCTACGCGCTTGAGTTTTAGATTATCTTGATTCTTGGTGGACTTACTTACCTTTGGTGGAGTTTGCATACAATAATAGCTATCAGTCTAGTATCGGTATGGCTCCGTTCGAGGGACTATATGGCTGACCGTGTCGTTCGCCAGTTTGTTGGACGGAAGTGGGAGATTTGGCAGTGATGGGACTAGAGAGAGTACAGTTAGTCACAGAGCAAGTCAAGAAGATTCGTCAGAGGTTGCTAGTAGCGCAAAGTCGGTACAAAAGTTATGCTGAAAATCGTCATCATCCGTTATCGTTCGAAGTAGGTGATCATGTATTCTTGAAAGTGTCACCTCGCCGAGGGACATCTCATTTTGGAAAGAGAAGGAAGCTAGTGCCGCGTTTTATTGGGCCATTTGATATCGTGGAAAAGGTTGGGGAAGTGGCGTATTGTCTTGCATTACCGTATACTCTTTCAAATATTCATGATGTATTTCATATTTCCATGCTTCGGAAGTATGAACTGGATCCTTCGCACGTTTTGGATTGGTCGACATTGGCATTGGAGGCTGACATGTCTTACGAAGAAGAGCCAATTCGTATTTTAGATACGCAAGAGAAGGTGTTGCGGGAAAAAAACAATAGTGTTGGTAAAAGTTCTTCAGAGAAATCATGGTTTGAAAGAAGCTACGTAGGAAAGACGCGATGAGATGTTGGAGAAGCATCCGACTCTATTTGATTGAGGTAACCTTTCTATTCTTTCTCCTTCTCGAGTTTCATTTTAGTAAATTTCGAGGATGAAATTTTGTAAGGTGGGGAATTTGTCACACTCTGTAAATTTTATTTCGATTCATTTACATTTTGACATGTAATTCATTAGAAATCTATCTCGTATTAAGTTCCCTGGGGACCCAAAATATTCGTTTTATCGTATTAAATGTTAACGCACCGCTTAGAAGTCCCGTTGAGCTTAGTCATAGTGTTCGATGATTGTTTGGAGCATCTCGGGAGGACCTCAGAGTCACTGTTGCAGCCTTTTCTGCATTTTGGTGTAGTTGCACCGGTGTAGGTTGGTGCTGCATCGGTGCAAAGGCCTAGAAATGGTGTTGCACTGGTGTAGAACCGGTGCAGGGGTGATTGGGAACCTACTATTCGTTTCTGATGCAAGTTTGCATCGGTACAGCTTTGGCTTGCACCGGTGTAGGAAGGGTTTGCATCGGTGCAAGTTTTGTCTGCACCGGTGCACAAGGCGAAATTTGCCTTCTAGACAAGGGTTGCACCGATGCAGGAAATCGTTGCACTGGTGCAACTGCTGTCTGGATAGCATCATTAAGGGTAATCTTGTCTTTTGAGTGGGGGTCCTACATATATCAATTTAGGGTCGTGGGAACCCATTCCCACTAGACTTTTCTCTCTCTTCCTCCTCCAAACTCTCTCAAAATCCTAGCTCTCCCTTCTCTCTACATTTTGGAGCTTCTAAAGAGGTCTTTGGAGGATTCTTGGAGTATTAACGTCGTAGAGCTCCGCGTAAGCTTCGCATTGGTGATCTCCATTCGCAGCGGTGTGTAGAGCTCCAAGTCAAGGGTGTAAGTAAAAGTCATCTCAAGGTAGGGATTCTTAAACTCATGTATTCATTTGTGTTGTCTTGTAGTCCTCCTTAATCAATTTTGAGAAAAACATGTGCGATGTTTGTCTAGATTTATGTTCGATGTTGGATTGTTGATTTTCCATGGTAGGAGTAGTGATTGTCGTGTATTTGAGGTCCCTATGGTTTCAATTTCATAAATTTGTCACTTGGTATTGAAAGCCCCAAAATTGTTGAAAACCCTAATTTGTCAAATTTGGGGAAAATGGTAATGGACTCTAAATTTGTGAAATTTACACCATGCTTATCAAATTGACATGTGGGACCCTATACTTCAAATGAAAATTTGACACTTGGCCCTAGAACACTTAAATGTGGAATGTGAAAAATATGATAATTGGCCTTGGAACACTTAAATGTGGAATGTGGAAAATATGGACTTGGCCTTGATACTCTATATGAGGTTTGGATACACTTGAGTGACTATGGATTCGGGTCGCTTACCTTGGGTCACTAATATAGAGTGGCACACGACATTACACAATGGAGGTTTGACTGGACCTTCCCGGTGAGACGGGGAAAACACTAACTACACGATAAGGAATTGACGAGTCTTGATGCGGAACTAGCCTTGGAACTCATGTGGTTACCATTGTGGTGATTGTGGTACACTTGAACAATATTGGAACGACATTGGAATAATTGGAATCTTGTAATGGAATATGTATTGGAACAATGAAAATCACACATTGGAATACCTTGAAAACACATGGAAAATCTTGGAATATGAATGATGATAATTACTCTCTTCTTTGATAGTCACATTTCATATTGAGCCTACTTCTATGCATGCATCTCACATTACTTTCTCAATTACATTGCAATCATATGAATCGTTTGTTTAAGTTTTCCTACTAGGCATTCGCCTAACCCTCTATTTTTATAAGGAAGGAACCAACTATTTAGCTTGATGGGATTCAAGCATTTGGATGGCATGAAGCATGGTCAAGCTTTGGATCATTTTATCTATCATATTTCATTTTGTCTTTTTGAAAATGTTGTAACTTAAACACCCGGTTGTACTTATCTTTTAAACTCAAGTGTGTGTATGATGGACTAGTAGAACTCCTTAAATGTTTTGGTGGATGGTGATTGGTAGACTTTTATTTAAATGTTGCTCTATGCCTAAATTTAAAAAAAAATGGTTTAAATTTTCAGGGTGTTACATTAATTGGGCGGGATATTAAGGGACTAAAGTTTAT
Organism: Monotropa hypopitys; assembly: GCA_002855965.1. NCBI lineage: Eukaryota > Viridiplantae > Streptophyta > Magnoliopsida > Ericales > Ericaceae > Monotropa > Monotropa hypopitys. The sequence goes on along the minus strand of NMUG010004013.1, from coordinate 2,702 downwards.
GTTCATCCTCTCTTCTTAATAAGGAGTTAAGAAGAGGGAACATCGCATTAACGACGAGGGCCAAGAGGTATAAAAAGGGATGATTACATCCTTCTTGAGGATCATGACTTTCTGGTAATGAAACTCTGCCCAATTTACTACTCAATACTGTGTATTCAGTTCCTTCGATTAGGATTGAGTTTTTCTCCAACCGGGACTAACTTAATCATCGGAGGGCCTTTAAGCCACTTGGCTAGGAGGTCGTCTAACCTTTGTGGTTGCAGAGTCAAATTACGGATAAGCAAATCGAGGAGCAAGGCAAGAACACCAAAGAAGACGGTCGTGGGAGTAGCAGATCAAATAAGGTCAAAGTCAAAGTAGAAATCTTGTGAGGATAAGATTTATCCTCGCACACGATCAAAATATTCACTCCTGAGATGAGGAGGAAAGTTGAGGGGGAGAGAGAGAAGAAGAACCAAAAATCTGTAATGATTTGTGAGCACTGAGTAGCAATTGATGAAGCGCAAACTGTAATTGAAAGACGACGATGGCGACAGTGAAGGATAGACATTGTATGGCTCACGACGCACGATGAAGGGAGAATGGAGGACGATGACATCAAAGGTTGAATGGACGGGGATAAGCACCAAACCCAGAAGGTTTCGTCTCATTCCCCTCGAACGATTTCAATTTCCCTCCTTTGTATTGTCGATTTCCCACTTTTTGTTGGTGACAACATTTGCCATGAAACGACCTAGTTTCATGGCTGGACTTTAACATCAATCAATCTATTATACAAAATAGCATGTTATCCCAGTCATATTTTGTATTTGTCCCAGTCATATATATTTGTCCCAGTCATATATGGCCACATCAATACAAAAATAATCAATTATATAAAACAACATTGTTGTCTCAGTCATATTTTCAGTTTATCCCAGTCATACAATTGTGTCCCAGACATACAATTGTATCCCAGTCATCCAATTTATACTACTAATACTCGAAGTTTCGTCGTACCCTTAGGTATTATGTTGTGCTTTCTATTCTGTCATCCCGTGCCATCGACACAGGGTATACTGAAAACCCGAATTGAGTGCTCATCACTCATAATGAGTGCCGAAGACAGTACTAACACCCTAAGTTTCATCGTACACAAAACGGTATTGTGTTGTGCTTTCTTTTCCATCGTCCCATGCCATCGGCATGGGCTATCGCTAGTATAATAACGAAGGAGGAAAAAATTGAATCCGTATATTTTTTGTCATCCGATCTGAGTCAAGGATTCATATTTAATCAAATATACCCACTTACAATATTACATATTACAATACACAATAATCAATACACACATGAGATTCTTTTTGCATGCCCATTTACAATACACATTACATACACAATAATCAATACACGCATGAGATTCTCTCATTGCATAAGTATGAGACGACGTATTACATAAATGTTTCAGATGGGTGCTGGTCGATGCAGAAAGAGAGAGAGAGAGACATTACATTTCAGAGAGAGTCAAATACCACAGAGAATGAGATGACTGACGGAGAGAGAGGCGACTGATGCGGAGAGAGGCAGAGACCACGACGACAAAAGTAGAGCATCATGTATTCCCAACTTACCTCCTCGCCTTGCCGCGATGCAGACCACTACAACCACGATGCTTCCCTGTTGAGATGATAGCCTCATGTTCCACACACCAACCACAATTCTCCCCTGTTCCACACACAGACCATGACTCTCTTCTATTCAGAGACCACGATTCTCCCCTGTTCCACACATAGACCATGACTCTCCTCTATTCAGAGTGGAGCAGGGGTGGACCCAGGAATTTATATTGGGAGTGTCATAAAATAAATAAATAAATAAATAAATATAAAATTATTGTATTAATAACCAAAAAGGTACTACTACATCAAAATTATGGCCATTAAATAGCATAAAACAAAAACAATTTGTAGATAGTCAAACATCAAAATGGAACTTTATATTTCGCAAATTATGAAAATAATCTAAAATACAATCAAGATCAATTTTCGACGAAATTTCTCTTTCAATATATATATGAGTGAAGTGTTAGAGAGAAACTCGTCTTCTATTTTGTTCCAAAGCCTAGTTTTGATAATCTTCATAGCTGAAAATGATCGTTATGTCGTTGTTGTATAAACGGGAAGAGTAAGTACAAGTGCGATGACTCGAAAAATTAAGTGGTAGGTTGTTGATCTCATGGTCTTCACCATCCACTCACACAAAACAGAAATAGATGCCAAATTTTGATATTCGAGAGCTTGAACTGCATTATGCCAATAGTGACGAAGTTGCATATTCAACTGTATTTTCTCTTGCTCTGTGAAGTCGTGTGAATAATACTTATCTACCAACTCGCAAACCTTTTTCATGTTGAAAGATGCATACTCCCGAGGATCCAAAATTAAGCAATAGAATTTGTCTTTCTCATCTACAAATCAGATAAAAAAACACATGTTATCTATAATAATCAGGTTTAGTTGATTTAATAATCAGGCACAAAATACAACACTTAAAAGAAATAATCAAGTTTTTCGTCAACAACAATAAGCCAACGAAGTACCAATACTGTTGAAACAAAGTACACAAACTTATTGAAATAATTAGGCTTTCCATAATCAATTTTTTGAAAGAAAGTACACAAACTTGTTCAATAGTGTTGATTATGTGTAGTAAATTAAAGATGA
>NMUG010004012.1:0-14230 GCA_002855965.1 Monotropa hypopitys | reverse complement strand
AAGAGTGATTGTTACCATAGATTATTTTATATTTAAGAGTAAAAAAATATGTTGCCAATGAAATTGTGACATTTGACACAAAACTTTCTATATTGTTAGTTTAAAAATCTAAAATTTAAATGCAAGGAAAAAAATGTATTATGTTAGCTAAAACTTTGAGTCACCTCAATTGTCATTTTGAAAAAAAGTAGTACTACCAAGTCAAAGATAAGCCTTTCTAATATGGTGCACCAGAAAATCTCCACAAATGTAACTTAGATTTTAATCTAATGACTGAAAATGTACGGCCAATTACGTCGTGACATGTGTCACAAAAACAGTCTTATATTGTTATATAGATAGCACATTCTGAACTCACCATTAAAATGAAGTTCTATGGACTTTTTTATGAATAAAAATACTTTTTCAAACTAAATTAGTTCAACTAATAAAATTCTTTGCATTTTTCAACTATGAGAACATTTAGGTAAAATTCAGAAAATTTCAATTATTAAAAACATACACTATTTAACCCACAATATTCAACACATACACATACTGAGCATATACATATTGTGTGCCCCAACTTCTAGTTATATATGTAAATTGCTTCCCCCCTCCCCCAACTAATCACAATGCATCCTCTCCCACCCTTACCCTCCAATCCTCCACTGCCCCTCCTTCTTAGGAAATAAGGATATTATTTCCTTTTGATTAGTCTTTCATTATTAACTTTGTATTTAATTAGGCTAGATTTTTATTCTTTTATGCTAGTTAATTATTTCTTTTATTTCATTATCTTATATGATTGTTTCTTACTATTTTGTTTTCCTTATTGGATTGTTTCCTATTTCTTTATTTTTCTTGCCTATATAAGGCTTACTCTTGTAATATTCTATAATCACTTCAATAAGAAAACCCTAGCTGTCTTCTTCTCTATCTTTCTTGTAAATTCTATCATGGTATCGGAGCAATGTTAACGAAAGCATTGTCGATTCAATCCACGTTGTTTGGGAATGTTTTCCAGAATTTGCTGTTGTTCATTGCCGCTGTTCATTGCCGTTGTTGGGAACTGATTACTATTGTTTTTTGTTGGTCTGTTCGTGATTGTTGTTCGTGGTTGTCGGTTCTGCCGATGTTCGTGTTTGTTGATCCGTTGGCAATGGTTGATCAGTTTCAGAAGTTACTCTCTACTCAGGCTAGGTCACACCAACCACCATATGCCATGTCTACTACCTCTTCCACAAGTTTGTCCTCATCGGGTCCATCAGGTACAACTGCATCCATATGGGTTTTAGATTTTGGTATCTTTAACCATATGTCACCATATTCTTCTTTGTTTAGTTCTACCATTCGACCTTCTTCTCCTATTTTTGTTATTACAGCTGATGGATCTCCCATGCCTTTGTCCTTTACTGGTTCTGTTTGCACGTCTACATTGTCCTTTTATGATATTTATTGTATTTCATCGCTTAAAATGAATCTTGCTTCAGTTGGTCAGTTGTGTAATTCTAGATTTTCTGTACATTTTTCTTCCACATCTTGTTCTGTGCATGATCCACAATCCAAGAAACTGACAAGCCAAAGGAAGGGGGGATTATGCGTATTAGATAAGTTAAAAGTGCTCGTTGTTGCTGCTTCTGTGGGTTCCTGGACCCTTGACCCAATCTGCTTACCAAAGATCTGATCCTCAACTATCTCCAAAAATAGCTCCTGCAACAACAGAAAAGTATTAGAACTGCACGACACTGTTCGCCGGAAAGGCTCTCCAATGCCTAAGTCAAATGAATGCTTTGAGAGAGTAATGTAACAGTGTAACGGTTCTGTAAACCAGAATCAGTCGAGAGTTTACCCAGTTCTGCAACATTTGTATTTATAGCCTTCCTGTAGTGCGTCCAATCCAGCGATAATTTTGGTAACCGTCCCGGTATCCTGTCGCAATATCCGGAATCTCCCCAGCTTTATATTTTAACCAAACAGTCATACTGATCCAAGACACAATAGTCCGGTGGAAACCCCGACAGTTGTATCCTGCCTGGTGGACCTTAGCCCAGAGGCTATCCTTGTTGGACCGAGGCACCTTTGGAACAAGCCTTGGCCCCTATGGTAGCCGGGCCTTGGCTTTCAGGGGACGGATCCGTCAATAGGATTAGGTGCGCTTCCGGGCCCCGAGTATCCCCCAGCGCCCCGACCCGTCAGACTTTTGAACCTTCGGCGAACGCCTTTTGACAAAGTATCATACATTCCAAAGGAAGCAACCTGGGGCTTGTCGGACAAACAACCACTGACCTCTGGCTACCACACCGATCGGTAGAGCATCAGTGTAGTTCATGACAAGGATACGGTTCTCGGCCGACCGAATTTCTAGCAGAGGGTCCATCCTCCGGCAATACCCCAACAGGGGTGCCTTGAACATCTACTCGCGGATCCCCCATCCGTACAACCGATCTGGCCTGTCAACCGCACCCAACCCACTTAGGCCTGCCACGTGCACCACGCGGGCCCAATGTCGCATGGGAGAGCCCACGACGCGCTATTCACGCGCTAATCTTGAGCCCCAAGCTAACCTACCCCTATAAATACCCCTTAAAGGGTACTGTCCTTAGAATCTGATCCCCAATGCGTACCGTCCAGCCTCACTATTTTCTGGCATCTCCCTCAAAGAAATAGACTAACTTAAGCATCGGAGACCCCGTTGTTCACGACCGACCGGCAGTCACTACCCCTTGTTTTGCAGGAGCCAAACAGGAGGACCCTTTATCTTGTCTTTGCAGGGACTCGTGCAATTTTCCAGACTTAGTGCCGACTGAGTGATCCGGTCCTCCAGTCGATGACCTGTGACCGAAGGATCACCCATCGGACAGGACAAGAGAGGAATCTAGCCACCACAATTGGTGACTCCGCTGGGGAAAAAAGTACACCCCATCCATGGTGGTAACCTAAGCATCCACATCACTCCAGGCACCCCCAAACCTCCCTCCATGAAAGATAGAAATATTACACCAGCTAACCCGGAAGTCACCCTCCCCCTCATTCCCCCTCAACCAGAGTAGCACGTTTCTCTAGGGCTCTTTGCCTCCCCCTCCGGGTTGATGTTGGAGTTCAACTCAGCCTATGCAGCGGCCATGTACTGGATGCTCAAAGAGAAGGATGTAGAGATTGCCTACATGAAAGACTAGGTGGCCAAAGTAGCCGGTGCTACGGATACAGTCTCACAGTCTTCAGATCAGAAGCGGCACAGGCACCATTCGAGGGAGACCGTGAACGCAAAGGAAAAAAGGTGACCGAGAGCCAGGCCTGTCGGATGGCCAGGCCAGAGGAGGATGACGGATGGTGCCCCAAATGTTATGAATCCCCCTCCAGTTAGTGGTCCTTAGGGACGTCATCCGTCCCATTGTACATATATGAAGGAGGGGAATTCATTGAAGTCCACCCGCATGATCTCCATGACCCGTTGCTGGTGCCGGAGGAGCCTGGTCACCCGAGAGAGAGAGAGGCCCCACCACCATCACAGGGATGAGGAGAGGAACCGTCATCGCGGTATCAGATGATGACAGAAGAGAGCATCGGCGCCACCGAAGGGACCATCATACCGACCGTCCCGTTGGGCAGGCCTTTCATGCTGTCGATGCTTGTCTGGAGCAGCTCAGTCTTTCTCCCTTCTCCCGAGCTATTGATTCGGCCACCCTTCCTCCCGGCATCAGTTTGCCAAAGTTCCCAAGGTATGATCCGAAGACTGATGCCTACACACACCTCATCTACTTCCATCAGATCATGGAACTCTACTCCTCGAGTGATGTCGTTCTGTGCAAGGTCTTCCCAACGAGCCTTGGCACCTAGGGCTCACTACGGTTCAACAAGCTCCCACCCTAGTCCATTCAGAGCTTTAGGCATCTGGAGCGGGACTTCCTAGTTCGCTTCATCACCAGCGGCGAGGTGAAGAAAGAGGTTGACTCCTAATTAGTCTCAGAAAATGTCTAGACGAGACACTCCGGCAATACGCCGACCGTTACTGGGAACTCTACAATGACATCCAAAACTACGACCAGGGGAGTGCCACCTCCTCATTCAAACTAGGTCTAGAATCTGAGAGTCCCATGCTTTGGGAGCTCATACTCTATCCTGTGGAGAACATGTATGACCTCATGTAGATGATAGACAAAATTTTCCAGCTGAAGGATCTCCTGGCCGAGCGTGCCTCCGTTCGGTCCCCTCGAGCTAGGACTGCCCCCATACAGTATAATAGGAGGCAGGTCAATATTGTGAAAATGGGGGAGAGAAAAGCACAAAAACTAGAGGACTATGTGGCGGAAACAACAGTCTTCACAGAGCCAATCTATATTGTCCTCTGGCAAATCAGGACGAGCCCTTCTTCAGCGAGTCGGACCACAAAATCGGGGACATGCATCCCAACGGAAGGGCCTACTGTACCTAACATAGGGAGAAAGGCCACTACACAATAGCATGTCTCCCCTTCAAAGCATACATGGAGTACCTGGTCCAGCAGGGCCACCTTGAAAGATGGATCGACCGACATAGGACTTCGACTGTTAGACCGAACGCTGCTCAGACGATTCAGGTCAATGAGAATGTCCCCATCATCTCGTGACCTACTCCATGCTCCGGCGGCTTCTTGCCAGAATAGTCGAAAGTTACCCAAACTCAATTTTTCTAACTTTCTTTCAATGAAATACATCTCTTGCATTTTTCGTTCGTCTTGCGCCTTTCATGTCCCTCTCAGGTCTCCACAACGTGGCTCTGGCAGGCGCAAGCTTCGAGCTTGGTTATAACCTGCCATCCACCCTATGGCTCTAGATTATAATGTCCATCCATCTTCCAAGACCGACCGTCTGCTTGGCTGGGTCGCTGCAATGAAGATCGACCATCTAGCTTGGCCAGATCGTTGCAATGAAGACCGACCGTCTGGCTTGGCCGGGTCGCTGCAATGAAGATCGTGGCTCTGGCAGGCGCAAGCTTTGGGCTTGGTTATAACTTGTCGTCCACCATATGGCTCTAGATTATGATGTCCATCCATCTTCCAAGACCGACCGTCTGGCTTGACCGGGTCGCTGCAATGAAGACCGACCATTTGGCTTGGCCGGATCGCTGCAATGAAGACCATGGCTCCAGCAGGCACAAGCTTCAGGCTTGGTTATAACCTGCCATTCACCCTATGGCTCTAGATTTTGATGTCTATCCATCTTCCAAGACCGACTGTCGGGCTTGGTCGGGTCTCTATAATGAAGATCGACCATCTGGCTTGGATGGGTCGCTGCAATGAAGATCGTGGCTCCGATAGGCGCAAGCTTCGGACTTGGTTATAACCTGTCGTCCACCCTATGGATCTGGATTATGATGTCCATCCATCCCTATATCTCCGGATTATGATGTCTGTCCTTCCCGTGGCTCCGGCATGCACAAGCTTCAGGCATTGTTATAACCTGTCGTCCACCCTATGGCTCTGGATTATGATGTCTATCCATCCCTATGGCTCTGGATTATGATGTCCATCCATCCCGTGGCTCCGGCAGGTGCAAGTTTCGGGCTTGGTTATAACCTACCGTCCACCCTATGGCTCTAGATTATGATGTCCATCCATCTTCCCAGACCTACTATTTGGCTTGGCCGGGTCGTTGCATTGAAGACCGACCATCTAGCTTGGCTGAGTCGCTGCAATGAAGACCGTGGCTCTGGTAGGTGCAAGCTTCGGGCTTGGTTATAACCTGTCATCCATCCAATGGATCTGGATTTTGATGTCCATCCATCTTCCAAGACTGCCCGTCTAGCTTGGCCGGGTCACTACATTGAAGACCGACCATCTGGCTTGGCCGGGTCATTGCAATGAAGATCGTGGCTCCGGCAGGCGCAAGCTTCGGGCTTGGATATAACCTGCCATCCACCCTATGGCTCTGGATTATGATGTTCATCCATATTTCAAGACCGACCGTCTGGCTAGGCCGAGTCATTGCAATGAAGACCGTGGATCTGACAGGCACAAGTTTCGGGCTTGGTTATAACCTACCGTCTAACACCCCTTATTACAGGATCATCTGTCACATGTCTGATCATGTTCGACATCAATCTAGACTTCTTCCCCTCATTATGGGGCTATATTTTATATGTCCGATATCAATCCGGACCTCTTCCCCTCATTATGGGCCTATTTTATATGTCTGACTTCAATCCGGACCTCCTCCCCTTGTTATGGGATAATCATATGTTCGACATTCTCTGGACTTTGGACAATGTCAGAGTCGTCTCGTTATGAAAATGCTACTTACCCTCAATCCCTCCGGATTTCTATCAAATCAGCTAGAGGTCCATTTCAGTTCAGTACCCTCCGGAAGGAACTTTTTATATTAACAAGACAAAAGAGCCCCTGGCAAGTCAACCTAGGGCTCCCTGTATGGCAATACTAAAGGGGGATTTCAGGCTCCGGGATGGATGCCTCAGCCCAGAGGGGCGAATCCTCGGGCACTCCCGCAGTATCAAGTGCCCATCTCCACGCTTTTTTGAAAGCCTCCCTACAACCAACCTCATGTGCTTCGGGCCCGAGATCATGCACTTGTCACCAGGAATCAACTTCGGCGTCATTATACCTCTCTGTATAAGCCTTGGCGTCGGCATCTACGGCGAACTTTTAAAGCTTTTTCTCGAAGTTCTCTTGTGATTCCCGGAGGGTGTCTTCGGCTCCCAGGAGCTTCTCTTTCAACGTGTCCTGTTCTGCCGATACCTATGCAAGCTGCTGAAGGAGCCGATCCCTTTGGCTTCTCACAGACTCGAGGTTATCCTCTATCTTCAGGGCCCGTCCCTCCCAATCGAGGGACTTATTGAGAGAGGCATGGGTGGTCTTATACATCCTAGAGTAGACCTGGCAAACCTGCAAAAGACAGAAACACTATCAGTAACCAAGCAGCAATCCCCATTAAAGAATGAGTTTCTCGTACCTTTATGAGATGCACCCCAGTCTGTTCATACATCTCTACCACCCCCATCGGGAGGGCCTTCATATCAGCCGACAAATGAAGTGCCTGGAGGAGCAGATGTGTGATCGTCAGATCGGCGTCCACACTGTCCGATCTCAGACACAGGCTGCCTGTAGCATCTCCGAAACTTAGCGGCTCAGGGCTCAACGCATTTTGGGGGGCCGACTGGGTAGAAGCAGTCCAAACGACGTCATACATGTGTCCCTCCAGCACCTCATATTCGAGAGGTTCCTCCTTCATCTCAAGCAACTCCTTGAGAATTCCCCCAACCAGAGCCCTTGCAGGAGCATCCTCCCTAATAGTAGTTATTGGGGCATCCCTCTCGAGTCTTTTGGAGCCTTCCCCCACAACCGTCGAGAGTTCCCCCCCCCACAAAATATTGATAAAGGTCGGACCTCTTCCGCGGAGGGGCACGCCCATAGGGAGCCAGGGCCGCGACCGCTTTCCTTTTTCCCCTGGACTTCTGATCCTCCAGGAAGCTCCGGTACGATGACTCGTACCCCAACAGAGAGGGAGCATCCCTTCCCTCACAACTCATCAGTGCGGCAATCCGTTCATCCGAAGCTTATTTTCTCAAGGACTTCGAAATCTCGAAGACATCTGCACAAGGAACAAATGTATTCAGATAAGGCAGAAGATGCCAAGCATTTGGGAGAAGAAAAAGATTGGGCCTCCAACATGAGTCGTCCAGTATCATCGGAACCGAGTTCAGGCATGGTTCCTCTGACGTGAAATTGTATTCCCCAAAGAGCTTGATGTAGATGTCCACCCATCTCTCGGAGTCTGATAGCCTTGAGATGACATCCTCATATGGCTTACGAGCAGAGAGAAAATTTTGCCCGGATGTCCTATTGCGAGAGAGGGAAAACATCCCCATGAGGTCTGCCATGTAAAAGTCTAGGTTATACCTCTCGCTTAGCACCTAAACGAATCAAATGATCCGATAGCTATTAATCGACAACTAACTAGGAGTAAGCTTAAACGTGCATAGGAAATACCGGAGGTGGGAGTCTAAAGGAAACCTCAACCCTCTTTCGGCGATCGCCATAAGAGGAACGATTATTTGCTTCTCGGCATAGCTTACCACCGACCCCACCTCGGCAAGGCAATAGACGACGGAATCTGGAACTGACAGTAGAATTCGTCAATTTTGGTGAGCCCGCCACGAAAATAATCCAAATAAGGACAGGGCCGACCCCCTGGGTCCTAAGCGTCCATCCTCCCAGGGCGAGTCTTGCACGTGTATCCCTCATAATCCCTACGTAAGCAGACCCTTCCTCATTCGAGAAATGGCGAACAGAAGAGGACCTCTTGCGAGGCGAAAGCGATTTCGGATCAGCATGTGATGGGCCTCGACTGGCCGAATTAGCAGTCTTTGAAGAAGTCCCAACCGACGAGTCGCCCGAGCTCAGCTTGAATGTTGAGTCAGAATCGTCGTTTGAACTTGCCGAAGAGCTCAGATTAACTATCTCAACCATAGCATCCGAAGAAGAATGTATGAAGGCGAAGAAGCTCTACGGAGGACCTATAAGCTAGAAGTATGTCCTGGACGATCAACCTCAACAGCCTATTTATAGGCCCCGCTCAGGTATGAATTACAGCTGTTAGTAATTAATTTTTGCACAAATATCGATGCGTACTGTTTAACCGGCGAATCGGGACATGACACGTGGCGAATATTGACGTTTGTATTAAATTATTGCTCTGCTTCTCGTCAGATGATGTCAGTGTCAGTCCTGACAGAACCGTTTCCCCCAAAGCGATGTATCCGGCGTCTCAGAATCAATCTTTTCCAATAATATTGGGAAAGATTGAGGGGCTATTGTGGTAGCCGGACCTTGGATTTCAGGGGATGGATCCGTCATTAAGATCAGGTGCCCTCCCGGCCCCTGAGGATCCGTCGGCGCCCCGACCCTTTGGACCTTCGGCGAATGCCCTTCGGTAGAGTATTAAACATTCCAAAAGAAGCAACCTGGGGCTTGTCGGACAAACGGCCACTGACCTCCAGCTACCACGCCGATCGGTAGAGCATCAGTTCAGTTCATGGCAAGGATACGGCTCTCTACTGACCGACTTTCTAGTAGAGGGTCCATCCTCCGGCAATACCCCAGAAAGGGTGCCTCGAATATATACTCACGGATCCCCTATCCGTACGACCGATCCAGGCCGTCAACCGCATCCGGCTCACTTAGGCCTGCCATGTGCACCATTCGGGCCTAGTGTCGCATGGGGGACCCACGACGCGTTGTTCATGCACTAATCTTGAGTCCCAAGCCAACCTACCCCTATAAATACCAATTAAAGAGTACTGTTCTCAGGATCTGATCCTCGACGCATACCGTCCGACCTCACTATTTTCTGTCTTCTCCCTCAAAGAAAGAGACTAACTTAAGCATCGGAGGCCCCGTTGGTCACGACCGACCAGCGGGTACTAACCCTTGTTTTGCATGAGCCAAACAGGAGGACCATTTATCTTGTCTTTGCAGAGACCCGCGCAAGTTTTTGGACTTAGTGCCGACTGAGTGATTCGGACCTCTAGCCGACGACCCGCGACCGAAGGATCACCTGTCGGACATGACATGAGAGGAATCTAGCCACCACAGCCCCTTGATATATTCTGACTGTGTGGTCTGGCGACAGGTAGCCCACTGTGATACTATAGCACTTCCCGTCTCACGGCTTAAGATGCATGCTGGGCTGGTGGCCCTCCAGTTGGTCCAACCAACCTGTCCAACCATGATGGGCCTTCCCCCCAACGGGCTTGCTCCGTGATCCGGTCCAAAGGCCATACATGGTTTAGTTACCAAAATAGCCCTTCAATACGTACGGTCCAACAGGGCCGCAAGTATTGAGTTTGAACCTGGGTATGTTCCGAACCAACCCCTGTCTTTCGACCAAGATGATCAAAATGGTCCGAGAGCATCCTACCCTAATGGTTGTGTTCCACGATATCTAGTTCAGGACTAGTCTGGAACATCCGGACACGTGTCCCATCCAACGGTCGTGGTGATCCTTCTGGAACCTTCTTGTCAGGTGTCATCATCCGGTGGTCTGTGCCTCGATAAACGTGTCTGTCCATTTTGAATTTCAAATGTCACTTTGCCATCTATATAAACATGAAACCCTTTCAATTTCTTTGTTTCGCGATCCAGAGGTTTGGCGATAGTGGGCAATTTGCAACTTCAGCTCCCTCGATCTTCTTTGCTCAATTCTCTAGTACATCGATCTTCTTCACACCAGGTATGCTTCAATCCCAATCTGCCAGCCATTTCCTTTCTTCTTTGAAGCGGGGGTAAAAATGTCCCTGGTCTCCTGGATATGGAGCCTTTTATGGAAGGTAGCACTACCTAGGACACAGTAGCCTGGCTATAGTGCCCAATGTATATCCCCTCTTTCCGGACCACTGCTTTTGATCTCCTTCCAATTCCTCTGATCAGGTCTTTATGTCGGGAAACCGAGTGGTGCTATCGAGCCAAGTGGGGTTGCTGCCGAACCAAGTGGGGTTGCTGCCGAACCGACGAGGCTCAGTCCCTTTACTGCCTACTTCTCCAGTAGGCCAAACCTTGGACAATTCCAGAGGAAATACTTTATCCCGGATGATGTCCATGTGAAACTTGTGCCCCTGGATGCGAACGATGCTCTGGATATCAAACACCGGAGAGGACAAATCATTGTTCTCCTCATGGCCATCATAGAAGGGGGGCTCTGGTTCCCCATTATATAGAGTTGGAAACAAATCTCTTAATGTAATGCCATACATTAAAGTTGTTTATTTAATTAGATGATGGAGAGGAGGCGATTAGGCGATTCGGGTGCCCTAGGGTTTCTCAGGCATCTAGCGGCGGAAAAGATGGCTCTCAAGGCTGTCCCGAATAAGGCTGCTGAGGTTAAGGTTGTGTCGGACGTCCTAGGGTCTCTCGGTAAGGTGAGCGAGGGTTGTGAGTCTATTCAGTTAGTGCACGATGGGGATGGTTCTATCGTCGGGGAGAAGCTTTTTCCTCCTTGTGCTATGAAGACAGAAAAGGTAGGTTGCGGGTCATTGGCTGTTAGAGAAGAGCCTTTTCCTGTCGAGGGTTTTGTTTCTTCAGCGGCTCCCCCTTCTGCGTTGTTGGTTAGCGATGAAGAAGGTGCTGGCCCAGGCGAGGCTCTGCCCGGGAGCGTTTTGGTTCCCCCTCCAAAGGTATTTTCTGCGAGCTCTATTCCCTCGTTGCAGATGGCTGCCAGTCAGTCCCTGGTGGAGAGCATCTCTGCGGTCGGCAAGACGTTTGTTTCCCCTGTTCCAGGCTCTGTGCTGTGCTTTTCGAATTCGTGCGTTGGGGTTATCCTTGGCGCAGGTGTGGTTGGAGACGATTTCGAAATCGCGTGTGATACTGCTGGCGCAGACGTGGCCTTGATCGGTGGCGATTTTGTTCCCCCTTCGAAGGTCTTTGCGACGATCTTTTTCCAGGTGTCTCCTTCGTTGCAGAAGTCTGGCGGTGCGTCCCTGGTGAGTCAGTCCGAGGTCGGCAAGTATGTTGTTTCCTCAGTTCCAGTCTCTGCGCAGATCATTTCGAAGGTGTGCGGCAAAGATGTCCATGGCGCCGGAGTCGTTCCTCCTTCGTTGTTTGTTCCGTTGTGGGCCTCGATTGTGGGTGCTGGTGCCGCGGTAGCAGCAGGTGAAGTTATGCTGGGGATCTCTTTCGTTCACCCATTTTTGCTATTCTGTTGAGCAGCGTCCAGGTTCAGGTGAAGGGCGAGGTTGTCCATGGCGCTGAAGTGGTTCTCAAAGAGAGCGAGCTAGTTCCTCCTTCGTTGGTAGGTAAGGTGTTTGCTGCAGAAGTTGAGGATTTGAAGGGGGTGGCTTTTGTTCGCCCGTCTATTGCTGTTTTGTTGAGAGGCGCCCTGGCTAAGGGGAAGGTGGCTGCTCGGGAGGCTGAGAAAAAATGTGCGGAGGTATTGGTTTTTGCGTCTTTGGTGGAAGCTGAGCTTCTGAATCCTAGGGTGTTATTGAAGGAGGTCTCTGTGTATGTTTTTCAGTTATCCCTTTGCCCGTATCCCTTGGTCTGGGATCCTGAGGAGGTTGTTTCTGGTCTGAGGGTCTTTATGTTGAGGCTTGCAGTTTTCGGTTCAGAGGTTGAAGATGGGTTGCAGTTGGTAGTTCTGGTAGCGGAGTTCCCGCAGGCAGATTTCCTGTTGAAGATAGTAGGCGGTTTTTTTCAACTATTTGGTCTTCTTCTCGTGAGTTGGGTATGTGTTGCGGTTGCTGCAGGTTCTCAGAGTCCACTATGCTTCTTTCTGGGGTGTTTTTATTTACTGGAGAGGCAATTCAGGTTGGGGGTTTTGGTCCGTCTTTTGCACGGTATTTCTTTGGTGTTTGTTTTTTGGTTATCTCATTGGTTCTTGCTGGTGCGTTGGTTATTCGGTGTGGTGTTGATTCATATCGGTGGATGGGTGTTCTACTCTGTTTTGGATCGTAGAGTGGCTGCTTGCTTGGGTTGCTATCTTGTGGTCAAATTTCCAGGTGCTGGTTTATTCCTTGGTTCACAGAGATCGGTTGGAGGTCTCTTATTGTCTGGGTTGGACTTTTGGCACGTATTACCTGCAATTGGCGTACTTTTCTCTTGCGGATAGACTTTTTTGGGCTTAATTTGATTCAGCTCGCTGATTATTTGTGCCTGAATTTGGAGTTTTGCTCTTTTGGTAGCAAGAGCCTGGGATCCTGCAGTTCTGTTGTCAGAGGTAGTTGCTTGCGGTCAGCAGTTCCTTCCCCCACGGTTATACATGCTGGAATAATAGAAGGTTCAGCAGTTATTCCTGCGGATTGCGGTATTTTTGTTGCTGGTTAGTTTATAGGTGTGCTGTTAGTTCCAGTGGATTAGTGGTCTAGTGTCTGCTTTCGTTTTGGAGCACTTGCGGTTCATATTTCCTAGTTTTGGTGCTGGTTGCAGTTGGTGCCTCATGCGGGGGTGGCAGAGTAACTATTTTTGGTTGCAGGTAGATGCGGTTTCGGATTGCTGGTTGCTTGGTTCCCAGAGGTTTATAGGGGTTGCCTGCGGCGGGTTGCCCCATAGTCCAATGTCTAATTGTATGTTTGGGTCTCTGGCTCTTTTGGCTGTTTTTTGCTATTCTTTTTAGGGTAGATCTAATGGTTTAATTTGTTTTGTTGAGGCAGGAGGTTTCTTTTTGCTGTTTGTAGTAGTTGTGCGAGGGGGGGGGATGGAGGTGTCGTTTTTGCTTTTGCTGTCTTTGTATGTGCTGTGCAAGTATATCTGTTATGGGTATGCTTGTTTGGATTTTAATACAATTATTCTTTTAAAAAAAAATTTGTAATGCTATACAAAAGGAAACAACTCTCTTAAGGTAATGCTATACAAAAGAAAAAGTTGACTAACATAATTATAGGGATATGCAATTCCCTAATAGGAAATATAGATAATATAATATTCTCACACATTGCAGTATTCGAAGGATGATTTTTTAAGACTTCAATATTTGACCGAATAGTCGGTAGGCATAGCCATACGCAAATCCAAGATATCATTTATCAAAATTTTGAATTACCAAACTTTGAATAATAAGTCGGTGATGTATTTTTATGATGGCATATATTTGACTGGAAAAAAATATGAGGATGATAGCGTATATATAGATATAGGTATATATATACCATGTTGGCGTAGCCTAACATAACAGTATTATATAATAATAGTATATCGGAAGGACCAGGCTTGAAATGGAAAGAAAAGCAAAGAAAAGAAAATACCAGAGAGACTAGATTTCATAAAATTGATTTTAAAAGATTTATAATCTGACCGAACAGCCGATCGGCATAGTCGTACACAAAGCCGAGATATCTAATGAATTATTTAAAAGTCATTTCTACATTGTAAGATAAATTGATTTTTGAAAATTTATAATTCGATCGAACCACCGGTCAGCATAGTCGTACACAAGGTCGTGATATCGTCAAATGAGCTTTCAAACATCAATTTTGAATGACGGAAAATAAACCACCAGAAAGATCGATGATCTATTTTCAACGTCCATGTGCATGAAAAATACGTATTTATATCTTTCCATTTTAGTCATACGGCGTAGGCACAACCATACAGTGTAGATTTTAATGGAGTAAAATATGAATTAGTATTTTTCACGCTAAGAAATAAGGATTATATCGCTGCGAGATATAGTAGAAGGAGAAGAAATAAAATGTCTTATATACATACCTTGATGATTTACAATTAGAAAAATGACAATTTCACCGATATTATTCACGTAACTATAAT
>NMUG010004011.1:0-14231 GCA_002855965.1 Monotropa hypopitys | reverse complement strand
GAATGGATGTGGTAAAGTAATATCATTGAAGCGTATGCCTGAAATAAATTAAGAGGTGAATAATCAGAGTAGCGCAGTAGAAGCGTAATAGACTCTTATTTAATTAACTTTCCAAAGTGGTACTTGTATATCTATTTTATCCACTCAATGGTTGGCATAATTTGGCCGAAGCCCACCTTTATTTGAAGTGGTCGAAGCCCACCTTTATTTGAAATGGCCGAAGACTACCGTTGGCATGATTTGGTCGTAGACCACATTTATTTTAAATTTAAATGAAACAATGTAAAATTGAAAAATGTACCTCATACACTCACCTTTGCGTGTTAGGAAGATGTCACCATTCATTGTTTTTTGCTGCTCCTCAATTCACCATTTCTTTTTCTAAGAATCTAATCTCAATAGTCAAACACCACATCCAATTATAATTAATAAATGGAAAGACATGAATATAAGGCATCCTCACACACACATGCACACCTTCCACAACTACCACATGATTATACATATGAATATTAAGGGATTAGACTAAGTCCCTAACATCCTAGAACCACTTGACACTTGCTACCGACACCCTTATGCCACACATATATATGTACATTTTGTGACTAAGTATGCTAGCCATCGTCGAGCCAAACAAAGAAATACCCCATGGTCATGCCCAAAATTACCCATTATGCGCAAACCCCGATGATTTCTATTTGGATTCATTTTCTTAATTAAATTTGGATACAACATCGAACACACCTACACAATATGAACTCACACAAAAGATTTCCTAAGAACATAGACTATCCACAATTTACACGCAAAATCTACGATTTCCAGAAACTAAGGCAACATTACCGCATCAAGGGTTTGAGAGTCCTAATTCCCATGAGTGCACTCTCACTTACCACACCATGGCAATACGCCTACCAATTCGATTTTTACATAAATGAGCATATTATCAAACACCTAGTGTGCATCTATGCACCTATACACAACTTTGGCAAGCTATGAACACTACTCAACATCAATCACATCCTAAACATCCAAAACACATAAAACCCCTAAATTAAAATCCATACCAATTGAAATACACCTAGAGGAATTGACGAAAATCATAAACCGTACCTTGTAGGATCATCCTCAAGCCTCAAGCTCCGCAATTCTGCCCTCGGATCGAACCCAGGCCTCCAAGATGCCATGAATCCTTCACTCTCTCTCTCTAACACCTCTCAAGCCTTTCAAGAGCCTCTATGGGAGGCCAAAATGTATCTCCCCCATCCCTACATGATTTAGGTCTTTAGAAACACATTTAGGAATAAAAACCCGAAATTACCCTTCATTTATGCACAAATAACATTCCACATTCAGACGACCCTCACCCTCATCTGGATGACCGACCACCATGGTCCGGATGACCACATCCAAAATCCCCCAGGAAAACCCCAGCTCACTCGTCCGGACAGGACCAAGGTATGGTCTGGACGAGGCTTCCTAGAGCACTTACAAACCCCTTCAAATTGGTACCCAACCTTCTAAACTCAAATCCAAATGCTTCCCCATCATTCAATACTTCAAATTGGCATCCTAAGGCCATTATATAAATTCCTGAAGTACAATGCACCTTCGATTGTCCAGTTCTTAAGGACTTATGCGATGCCAATCATCCCAATGCCTACCACTTTTAGATTTCTATCCTTAAATTATATAGAATTTATAACCCTTCTAATTTCCACGATCCTCAAAAATATTATTAAATGATTTATTTATTAAGATTCGGGAACGGGTATTACAATGTTATTGAATGAGGAATAAAATATAATTAGGGAGGGGTTATGATATAATTAGTGAGTGTTGAAAGTTTTTTCACAAAAGTATAACATAATTATGGAAGTGCCATTGAAAAGTTAGTTTGTGAGAGAGATATTTTTAGACCGGTAGATCGAACATAATAAAAGGATGAGATTGAGTAAAAGTGTCACACTCCAGAAATTTTAATTAATTTTCTTATAATTTCTTTGGAATTTTATATTCCATTTGGTGGAATTCTCTTAGATTATAATCAGAAATTGGCAAATTGGGCCTCCTCGGGACCCACATTTTATATTTGAAAATGTTTAGGAGGTTCGGGAATAGATTCGGAAGTGTTCGTCTATATTCGGATGATTTCCATGTTGTTTGGCAATCCCAAAATCTCATTTAAGCAAATTATATTTTAAATTGTTCTTTTCCTTGGTCTATATATCGAAATATAGGAGGTCCCCTCTCCTTGTTCATTTCGATATGGAAGGGCCTCTGATGGCCTTTGCTTGAATGACATTTCGATATAAGGGTCTCCCCTTCCTTATTTCAATATATAGGACCCTCAGCTCAGTTTCCCTTAGTGAGTATATCGATATACACTTTTTGTGTATATCAAAATGCATTCCTGTTGTTCTCTCCCTCTCAGTGTGTATTTCGATATATGCTTATAGTATATATCAAAGTGTAGGTGCTCTGGCCCTTTACTCTTGTGTATTTCAATATGTTCCTTTTCACTCTGTATTTCGATATATGGGTTGGTCATCTCGATTGCATTTCAATATAACATATTCTCTGTTCAAATTTCCTTAAGGTATATTTCGATATGCATCTCATATTTGGATATGAGCCTTCCTTGCATTTCGATATGCATCTCTTGCATATCAATATACACCCTTCATAAGTTTGTGCAGTGAGGTTTGCATTTCGATATGCACCAGCTGCATATCGAAATGCATGTGCTTTGAGATTGCCCAGTGAGGTTCCTTATTTTGATATGCACTATTGCATTTCGAGAGGGGTATTTCGATATACATCCTTGCATATAGATATACATCCTTAAGGAAATTGTGCAGTAAGGTTTGCATTTCGATATGCATGGGCTGCATATCGAAATGCACAAGCCTTGCAAGTTGATCAGTGAGGTTTGTATAGCGATATACAAGATGGTGCATATCGATATACAATGCGTCTGGGGCTTGGCCAGCGGAGTCTGTATTTCGATATGTGCATATGGCACATATCGAAATATAATGTTCGGGAATAACATTTGGGATTGATTTGGGGGCATTTTTGACACTTTTGGCCCAAGTATATATGTGTGTGGGTATGGGAGAGGAAGCCCTATACATCATTTTCGGACTCCCTCCCCTCTAAATAGTCGTAAGTTCTCTCTCTCTCTCTTTTAATTTCTTTCCCTCCCCTCTCTTCTCTTACATTTTGGACCCTTTCCTAGGGTTCTTGGAAGAATTGCTCTTCACTAACGTGGACGAGCATTGCAAGGGCTTCACAATGGTGGGCTTAGATCGTAGCTACGTAAAGAATCCATCACCTAGGGATTTCGAGATTCGTTAACTTTGGTTGGTAAATCTTTCTCTACTCTCTTGTGTATATGTATGTGTGTATATAGGTTGTATGTCCGTCGAAGTTGCGTATCAATTTCATATTTGTGGTCGTGGGGTAGTTGAGGTTCAATAGTATGACCTTGGGATACATTCGGGTTAGTAGTGTCGGTTGGTGGAATTGATTGGTGGCCTTTAGAATTTGTAGCCACCAAGTGTTTGAAAGAATGTCCAAGTGAGTCTTGAGTGGGAAATTTGGAAAGTTAGCACTATTGGGTTATCGTGGAACTTGTATGGATATGTAGTTGGTCAAATTGAGTCCTCACAACCATCGTAGGTTCCTTGGAGTATAATTAGGTTGTTTGGATTTCCCGAGTATGTGGTGATACTCTCTCATAATTGGCTTGATGGTTTTCCTTGATTTCGTCAAGGTTGAATGTTGGAGCGAGACCTTGGGTTCGTTGGATATTGGATAGGGGTGAACGATGGAACACATTTGGGTTGCGAGCTTTGTTGTCGGTCCCTTAGAAATTATTGAACGCCACGTGTTCGATGAAATTCCCATGTGGGCATTGAGGAGCCATTGGGCCACCAATACTCTTTAGGTGTATCGT
The DNA here is from genome assembly GCA_002855965.1 of Monotropa hypopitys. Classification (NCBI taxonomy): domain Eukaryota; kingdom Viridiplantae; phylum Streptophyta; class Magnoliopsida; order Ericales; family Ericaceae; genus Monotropa; species Monotropa hypopitys. The sequence continues at coordinate 10,270 of NMUG010004011.1, read as the reverse complement.
AGAGTCATATGGTTGTTGGTTTTGGTCTCATTGGTGTTCTCGAATTATCAGAGGCATTGTTGGTTCGGGTTGGTTTGCCCTTGATATAGTCAAGGAGGAATGGTGGCATGAGAAACTTGTTTAATAAACTTAACGTACTCAATGAATACCCTATATGAGGGATGGATCCTACGAGGACCACCCTGTCTCAACTACAAATCCTTCACATCTATGTCACCTAATTTAAGAACAAAGATCACGTAAGGAGTTTTTGGATCGTTATTGCGTATGAGGGTACCAACTTTGGGATTTGGGATGTGTGATTGCCCAAACCCTTATAATCTAATTGTTTATGAACTATTCGGGATTAGGAGGTTCTTGCCCTAATCCGCGTGTTGTATATGTTGGTACCCATCCAGGTTTAGGATGTTCTTTCCCTACCCGTGTTACGGCTATTGCGTGTGTGATGCCCTTTGTGACCCCTTGAGCCGCCAAGTGGGAATATGCTGTTACGGTATGGTATGAGTCCTAAGTGACTCCCTTGTATTGCCAAGGGGTAATAGGTGATGATGGATGATTGCAGTGTCTTGGTACATATCCCCTTGCTAGTCGTCGAGTAAGTGGGACCCCTTGCTTCGGTCTTGTGGGAATATTGTGTACCGGACTAGTGCGACCTCCAAGTTCGTGACTCACTTGTATCGAAAAGGTGGGTAATGTCGGAAAGGATGGCTTGGGCTCCCATGTTTTGTCTTGTAGAAACTAAAAAAAAGTGATTGATTAATAATTGGAATCTACCTCAATCTCCAATATGTTCCAAAGTTAAACGAGAATCAAATCCATAACAATGTTCTTGGTGATTGGACGGTTGGGTGGTAGAGTGGTTTGAGGTCATGTTGTCATGGTCTCTTGGGTACGTTTGGTGAGTTTGGTGGTTTCCTCACGCTAGCGATCACACTAGTCTCATTGGGTTGCACTTTACTATTGGATGATTGTTGGAGTCTCACTTAGCCTCACAGCGGGTTGTGTGCTTGTGCTTGGGTTGCCTTGAGGTTGTGTCGCACCTTTAATTGAGTTGAGTTTCCTCTCTTTTGTTTTCGTTTGAGTGTGGACACTTAGGCATGCACCCACAGGTGCATGCTTGGTAGTAGTTAGGGGTCTTCCTATTGAGGTGTGGTTCACTCAGACCCTCCTTTCTTTCCTTTTTCTAGGACTTGTTTCTAGGGCTTGTTGTGGTTGTGGACTTGGAGCTTGGCTTGCTGCTGGATCCCCTTGGAAGATTTCCATCTTAGTATACATAGTACTTCTTTTCTTTGCACTTGCTTTTCAGTTGTAGTAGCCAGTTATGTAATTATTCTTCCGCACTCTGTACCTCTTTCATGGTTTGTTGCTTGTATCATATGATGTGTAATGGTTACTTCAGCTGATTGTATGTGGATAACGATAGTTAACTCCCCATTTCTTTTTTATTATTATTCAAAAAAATGTGTTTGAAATGGCTTTTAAGATTGTGGGGTGTTACAATTGGTATTAGAGCTTTCGGTTTGAATACCTCAGGACGTGGGGTGACACCTAGTCTCTACGGGTTCTCAGGGTCATTACATTCGACTATGATCATTCTTGTATGCTTATAGAGCATCATCCTATCCTAGCACTATATCCTAGAGTTGGCCTAGATATCCTGACTCCTTCTATGGTTGCTGAGTTTCACCAGTCCAATGGAAGTTGAGTGTTGTTTTTTCTGGCAAACCTAGTGGTTTGCAGGATTTAGGTATCCTCGTGCCTCTCTTTCTTGTGGTTCTTGGTGTTCCTTCTCTCCTTTCGTTGGTTTTTAGACTCCTCTGTGTCCAGAGAGTAGAGTTTGTGCTTGGTGGTAAGATAGAAATCCTTGGAGCTTAGGCTTCTTTCCGGTTCTATGTGTGGATTTGTGCGATGTCATTGAGAATTTGACCTATTGGCTTTTGAGTGCTTGTCTTTCCCTTGTATATCATGGAAAAATCTTGAGGTGTTGTCGAGATTTCACAGTGTTCACTTTAAGGGGCATGACTTGTTGGTCGATTTCTCATTCTTGCTCGAGTTGTTCGTGCTAGCTTTGCGGTTGTGTAATCCTTTTGAAGTCCCCATTTGCTTATTTGTGAGTTAGATGAGGTCTATGTGATGTTCTTCTCCCTTGCAACTTTTGCCTCGTACCCATTTCTGAGGTTCTTTACCCATTGGAGAGTTTGTGTATCCATGAACGCTGTTCATCTTTCTTGTATCTACTCTAGTATTCGTGTTGATTGACTCTAGCTCTTGTCTTGTGATGTGGCTAGGTGGCTTCCAGTCACATCTTGAGCGCATTGAAAGAGTTTCTTCGCATGAACCCTCCTCAATTCAATGGTAAAGGTGATCCATTTAGAAGTATATCTTTAGTGGAGTTCAGTTGTGTGAGATGGGCAATTGTCGGATGTTTTCTTTCAGCAAATGTATTGTGAGAGCAGTTCGAGTCTATATTCATAAGTGATATTTTTCCGGATTCTTGTCGTGCGACGTTGAGGTTTGTGTTGTTCGATTCGACCGTCAGTTAAAGGGCTACGACTTCAGAGTTTTGTTGCATTGCGGGAAAGTACTATAGCTGTTGAGGCCAGTCTTGTCGAAGTGAAGTCGACATCGAGGCAAAAATCAAGTCATTATTTCCAAGTCGGTGCTAGTTCATCTTCTATTAAGAATATTTGCGATGAAGTTGGCCATTTGGCAAGAAGTTGCCCCAAGTAACTGAAGTTTAAGGAAGAACGCCTTGGTTGATGTCCATTTTTAGAGATGCCTTGTGCTTTCCCTTTGGACTTCATGACTTTGTTTCCCCTTGTGAAAATTCATCTGGATTTCCTTGCTTGTCTTTCTTTCCTTCTTTTCTTTGGCTTGGAAATCCAGGATCTTGGAGGCTTGAGGTTCGGGTCCACAATAGTCAGGCTTGGTGCAGTGATAGCCCCTTTCAGTGGGCTTGGCCATTATATCAGGTGGTGTGGTTGGCTAGCTTGTTAGCTCTTTTGGTTACAGTTAGTTGTTGTAGTCACTTTACTTTTCAGACAATGTAGCCTTGTACTTGATTTTGTTAGTAGATGTTAGAGTTGTTATATTTGGGATTAGTAAGATTTAATCTTCTGCTGTACTTGGGGGTTTCTTATTGTGGTGTTGAGTTTTAGAAGTGATGTATCATCCCGAAGTTTCATTGAGGTATTTTGTTTGTAGTACTTGTGGTTTCCTTGAGAGATTTTGTTTCTTGAGATACTCTTTGTAATGTTCTTCGTTCAATAATTGTTTTAATTTAAATGATTATTGGGATGTGACGTTATATGGAAAGTCATTATACAGCTGTGAAGAGAATTTTGAGATACATCAAAGAAACAATACATAATAGTATGATGTTTTCTCCATCTAATTTGGTGTTGCAAGCCTTTTTTGATGCTAATTGGGCTGGTGATAAATTGGATAGAAGATCTACTACTGGCTTTTGTATCTTTCCAGGTTGTAACTTGATTTCATGGACAGCTAAAAAGCAACATACTGTTGCTAGGTCCTCCACTGAAGCAGAATACAGAGCTTTAGCTCGGACTGCTGTTGATGTCACCTGGATTCAACAACTTCTTCAAGATCTTTATGTGGAATTGTCTTGTGCTCCTGTTTTGTGGTGTGATAACATGTCTTCAATCTCTCTAGCTTCTAATCATATTTTTCATGCCAGGACTAAACATGTTGAAATTGATTACCACTTTGTTCATGAGAAAGTTCTGAATAAGCAAGTTACAGTTAAACATATTGGGATATCTGATTAACTTGTTGACATTTTTACTAAGAGCCTATCAAAATCTAGATTTCTGATGTTGAAAAACAAACTTATGGTTGTTGATTCAACATAAGTTTGACAGGGGATGTTAGACAATAATCCTTTTCTCGGTATATAGTCTGTGCTTTTCCAGTAAATCAGTGAGTTGGTTGTTATGGCTATTGTTTATTATTTTGGTTTTCCGAAAAGTGTATGTTGGTTTTCCGGTAAATCAAGAGTTATTTTGTAATTCTATTTTATTTGTTATGTCAGTGGAAAAGTCTATATAAGACTGACTTGAGTTGTGTTTTGTTTTCAAGAAAAGAATAATAAAATCAAGATTCTATTTCTTATTTTTCTCATGGTCATCCAAAAACCAAGTCCTTTGTCACCACACCTGATACCTAACCCCGATGCCCTATATGATTCAGTCATCTTTTAGTAGACACTAGGAGTTTTTTCAAGCTCTTAACCTGTCTATGTGGTCATCTTACACCAAGACACGACGTAAATAACAAACTGTCTTTGGTGAAACAAAATGCAAAGCACTCGGATAAGCCGAACTATTAACCCTCTTATGAGTAGTTCGGACTTTGATACAATATCACACTTTTTAATCACTTTGGCTTTGTCTAGGTTACCCTTTTCACAAAACCAAAGTGAGGGGTATAAGTGGTAAATAAATGACATCATGCATTAAAAAAATGAACTAGTCATTCATGAAAATGAAAGTATGAAAACTGAAAAATATTTACAAAACATGGCTTGGCATGGGTCTACTCTTCGGCACCGGTCCTAACCAAAGTTCAAATTTCTAAATCAAAAAATACAATATCAATGCTCTAGCGTAGCTCTTTTTTATCTTCTCCAAGGAATGGCACCACAGGCTTCAAAACATCCATAGAAAACTTTAAACGGGTTCTATTGTCTTAGGTGTTAAATAATGTATTAGAGATTTTATTTTTATTTACATTGTCGTATATCTGCATACATCTATTTGTTGTGCCGGAACGAGGCGTGACAATCACCATCTCTAACACATTTTGAAACCCAATTGGACTCGATAGAGTGCTTCGAAAACAATTGTCTGGCATATAGATGCCAACTTTTCTAATGTGGATATAAGGATGTCCACTTCATCAGTGGAGGTTAATAGGAATCAAGAAGTTGTGACAAACAATTCTATTAAATGTCATCTGTAGCAATTGGTTAGTCGGTTGTTAGTTAGTTAGAGTAGTATATATAAACAACTGGTAAAATGTAATTGTGAAGGACGAATAGAATACATGACTCATTTCTCTTTATGGTATCAGAGCAACTGAGCTCCCACGAGCAACCATAATTCAAAATCTGAATCTTTTCAATTTTCTCACCATTTTTTCCTCTCTTTGTACATCAATGGCGATTTCATCCATAATGTCTGATTCATCTTTACGAGCTACATTTGATTCTCTTCTTCTTCCTTCGAATGTCTCGCTTTTGATTTTTAATCTTAGTTCTTTTGTTACGGTAAAACTTTATTCTTCAAATTTTCTTATCTGGAAAACTCAAGTGGAAAATATATTGAGATCCACTCATCTTCTTGATCATATTTCTAGTTCTGGTCCATCAGCAATGATTCTCGATTGCGATAGTAAAGAAGTGAAAAATCCTAATTTTCCACAATGAATTGTCATTGATGCTCATCTATTGAGTTGCCTCACTGGTACTCTTTCTCTTCCAATTTTTTCGAGTATTCGTCACCTTCAAAAATGTCGAGATGTTTGGATCTCTCTGGAGAATCGGTTCACAAATCCCTCGCGCTCTCATATTCATCAACTCAAGAATCGGTTGAATTCAGTCACCAAACGATCTGGCTCCATTGATGACTATCTCCAACAAATCAACACACTTGCTGAACAGTTGCCTTTGGCTGGATCAAGGATTGATGATGAAGATCTGATTCTACATACACTCAATGGCTTACCGGATGAATTTGATGCCTTCAAAACTACAATTAGAAATCGGTCTGGATCTAAGTCAATGGAGGAGTTTAGTTCTCTTTTGACTTCTGAGTCTATTCATGTTGAAGACAAGATTCAGAAGACTTCAACTTCAGACCTCAATGTGGCATATATGGCCAAAACTGGGATCTTTGCTTCTACTTCAAATTATGCCTCTAATAGAGGAGTCAACATTTTCGTGGTGGTTTTCATAGAGGAGGAGGTAGATTTCATGGTCGTGGTGGTAGATTTCCCAATCGAGGTGGACGATCTAACAATCGCGGAGGAGGTTTTCGTTCTGGTTCAACATTTTCTCCTTCAGGCAATATGTCGAACACCTTCTCGGCATGTCAAATTTGTGGCCACACTAATCATACAACAATTGATTGCTACTACCGTGTAAATTTCAGTTATCATTCTCCACCGCTACAAGCTACCACATCTTCTTTACCAAATCCCCGTGCATTTATGGTTTCTACACCATCTCCTATCTATGGCCCTTCTGGTTTATCTGGATCACAACCTTTGTATGTTGATTATGCTGCTACCAGCCACTTGACTAACGACCTTGCCAATTTCCAACTGTATCAACCCTATCAAGGATATGAGCAAGTGACTATTGGAGATGGCAACTCTTTTCCAATTCATCATAGTGGTAATGGTATTATTCCTACTCCTCATCATACATTCATTCTTAATCATCTTTTACATGTTCCTTCATTATCTTCCAATCTTATCTCTATTCAACAGTTGATTCAATATAACAATTGTATTATTATCTTTGATACTAATTCTTTCTATATTCAAAACAAACAAACGAAAGTTGTTCTACATAAAGGTCCTAAGGTTCATGGTCTCTATCAATTTCTTCCATCTTCATCAACTGTTTATCCTACATCTGTTCCTCAAGCTTTATTTAGTACCACTAGTTCAGCTCCAGCTTGAACTTGGCATAAGAGATTTGGGCCCCTCTCAAATAAAGTTTCAACACATGGCGAAACATTTACCATTCAATTCTGTTAGTACTTTTTCATTTTGCAATACTTGTGCTACTGCTAAAAGTCATAGACTGCCTTTTAAACTCTCTAATTCCTCTGTTGATTGTCCTTTAGCTTTAATACATAGTGATGTATAGGCTCCTTTCAATGCTTCTCCCAGTGGCTATAGATTTTATGTTTTGTTCATTGATGACTTTAGTCGTTTTACTTGGGTATATCCATTAACATACAAAAGTGAAGTTTTTCAAAAGTTTCTTGAATTCAAATCATTTGTGGAAAAATAGTTTACTACTGCCCTAAAAATTCTTAGAACAGATGATGGTACTGAATTTCACAACAAAATCTTTACTGATTTTCTTAAATCTCAGGGTATACTTCATCAATCTAGTTGTCCTTACACTCCCTCTCAAAATGGAGTTTCTGAGAGAAAACATAGATATTTAGTCAAGACCACTATTACACTCTTGCAACAATCCAGTGTTCCTTTACTTTACTGGTTTGATGCTTTGGCTATGGATATTTTTCTAATTAACAGAATGTCTAGTGTTCAGTTGAAGCATCTGTCTCCTTATGAAGTTCTCTATCATCATCATCCAGATTATTCATTTTTAGGGTGTTTGGTTGAGAATGATTTCCTTGGCTTAAGCCTTACACAACTCATAAGTTGCAACCAAGATCAATTTCTTATGTTTTTCTTGGTTATCATCCCACAATGAAAGGATATAGATGTTTGGATATTAACTCTGGCAAAATTTATATCTCTAGACATGTTGTCTTCAATGAAGACTCCTTTACTTTATATAAATCTCATTCCTCTCCCACAGTATCTCAAATTCATTCTTTTTTGGTCACCTGTATCTCCTGTATTGTCTTTTGTTGGGACTTCTTCATGTTGCAATTCACCTGCAACTTCTGTTCTTATTAATCCATCAGCAACTTCTCAGTTACATCAATCAGCTCCTTTACCTTCTATTCTTCCACTAGTTTCTCAAATGTCCTCTCAAGTATCTTCAGTCCCTATTTCTTCCTCTCCTCATTCTTTCCCTGCTCAACCTCAACCTCTCTTATCTTCTGCCCAAAATCATCATTCCATGATTACTAGGTCTAAGTCTCAAAAATTATTTTCTCCTAATGTTTGTCTTACTGCCATTACTCCTATTTATGATGATGTTGAACCTCTTAACCATAAAGCTGTTCTTAAGTCCTCTGTTTGGACTACTACTATGAAAGAAGAAATTAAGGCTCTCCAAAATAAGCATACTTGGGATTTGGTATCTCTTCCAGCAGGAAAACATGCGATTGGATGCAAATGGGTTTACAAAGTAAAGAAAAATTCTAATGGGACCATTGCTAGGCATAAAGCAGGACTTGTGGCTAAGGGTTATTTACAAGAAGAAGGGGTAGACTACTCTAAAACTTTTAGCCATGTAGCTAAACAGCCCACTATAAGAATCCTTCTTAGTCTTTCTCTCCACTTCAATTGGTCACTTAAGCAGTTGGATATCTCCAATGCATTTCTTCATAGTGTGTTAGAGGAAGAGGTTTATATGGAACATGATCCAGGTTTCATTGCCTCATGTACTCCTACTCATGTGTGCAGGCTTAATAAGGCTATCTATGGTCTTAAACAAGCTCCCCGAGCATGGTATTATACTTTTTCCAAATTTCTTCTCTCTAATGGATTTGTCAACAGCTATAGTGATTCTTCTCTCTTTGTGTATCACACTACTGCTATAGTGGTTCTTTTGGTCTACGTAGATGACATCCTTAATACTGGCAACAATTCTGTTATCATTGATAATCTGATCAAACAAATGCATCTTGCCTTCTCTATGAAAGAACTTGGCAACATCAACTACATTTTGGGTATTTCAGTTCAACCTACTCACTATGGATACTTTCTTTCCCAGAAGAAGTATGCTTCTAAAATCTTACATAAGACTGGTATGGTAGGTTGCAAGTCTTCTCCCACTCCTATGACTATCAAACCTTCTGTTCATGAGGACATAACCTTTTCTCAGCCTTCTCTTTATAGAAGTATAGTGAGTGCCTTGCAATATTTGACTATTACAAGGCCTGATTTGGCTGTCGCAGTTAATAATGCATGTCAGCATATGCATAATCCTTCAATTCTGACTTTGTATGAGTTAAAAGACTCTTGAGGTATTTACAAGGCACTTTAGATGATGGTCTTCACTTCTCACCTAGTTCTTTTACTCTTATTGGGTTTTCTGATTTCGATTGGGCCAGCTATCAAAAAGACAGAAAATCTACATCAGGCTATTATATATTTTTGGCCAAAAATCTGATTTCCTAATCATCCAAGAAGAAAAACACTGTGTCCAGATCTTCCAAAGAAGAAGAATATCGAGCATTAGCTCAGGCTACAGCTGTGCTTGTCTGGATTCAAATGCTTCTCAAAGACTTACATATTTAACTCTCTTCTACTCCTGTTTTGTGGTGTGATAACATCTCAGCCATGGTTCTTACATCAAATCCTGTTTTCACTCTCGGTCCAAACATATAGAAGTGGATGTACATTTCATCAGAGAAAAGGTTGCTACTAGACAGTTAGTTCTCAAATATGTGCCTACTGCAGACCAACTTGCTGATCTATTCACCAAATCATTGAGCATTGCCTGATTTCATTTTCTGAAGGACAAACTCATGTATGCCTTAGCCCACATGAGTTTGAATGGGAGTAATGAGGATATAAGGAAGTCCACTTCATCAGTGGAGGTTAACAGGAATCAAGAAGTTGTAACAAACAATTCTATTAACTGTCATCTGTAGCAATTGGTTAGTCGGTTGTTAGTTAGTTAGAGTAGTATATATAAAGAACTGGTAAAGATTAATTGTGAAGGATGAATAGAATACATGATTTATTTCTCTTTATTTTCCCATCACCTATTAGAAAAATTAGAGAGAATGTTGTATTCGGTCGAACACACCGTATGGGTAGCCATAGGTTCCATAGCCTAGAGGTCCAACCAATTCATCCTATTGCACTAACTAGATGCCTGAGGTGTAGCCACAGGCCTTTCGGCCTAGTGGTTCCTCCAACATAAAAAGTTTCTCCTACTCTATGTCCAAAGGGGTATCGACAGGTCGTCCATCCTAGCGTCCATCCTAGCGGTCCCTTGAGTTCTTCAACATACATGACGGACGATCGACACAGAGTCACAATTTACTACCATCTATTTGCCCACATGCCGGAGGGCCCAACATACTTTACTGACCGAGAAGACCATCATTCTCCATTACATGACGGACAAAAACGTAAACGATCACGTGGGCGATAATCGTCATATCCAGGGACATCACCTGGACACTTGCAATCGCCTTATACTCTCACGTGCCAAACATATATGTACTTGGATGGCATGTCAAGATGACTAATGTAAGCATTCAAAACCATAGTGATGTTACTTCGCATCTATGAGTTCTCATTTTCTCCAATGCACATCGGACTTTATCAGCAATTTCTGATCGCCACTGACAGATCTAGTACT
>NMUG010004010.1:0-14231 GCA_002855965.1 Monotropa hypopitys | reverse complement strand
GAACAAACCCACGGGGCTAGCAACCTTGGACTTTTAAATGTTCTTCCGTAGATGCTACGTATAATACTGCAAGCAATAAATCCAAACACATGGCCCCATCCTTCCCAGTTAGCAAAGACAGGCGTGGTATAAACGTATACCATAAACCTATGCAAATATACTTATGTTTTAAATTGAAGCTATGCTTTACATAATTGTCCTCCTCTGTTTTTCCTCATCCACTAATATCACATACTAATCATCCTGACTACGCTTTCCACCCACTTGTTTCCTGCTTTCTAGCTCATACACTTTTCAAGTGTTTACAGAATAGCTCTTATGCCTCTAATTGGTAACAAATTGTGACTGGAAAAAAAACCAGAAAAAGAGAGTATGAGAGATTGGCAGATCTTCAATATTGGCACGTAATAATTATAGTTCGTATTCAGAAATCCATTCATTAGAACTTTTCATTTCAATACTTCAAATTTAAAACATTGCATCTTTTTAGTATATGTCAACCTTTGTTAGCAGTAAAATTGCTAGAAACCTACAACATTGCTCTCAAATCCACCCCCAACCCCAACCCATTCTTCAAAGGTCTGCACCCACACACAACAAAACAGATGTGAAGCTTGCAGCCACAAGATAACAGAAGTGACCATATTGAATTCACAAACCTTGCATACTGAGTACACTCCTTTGAGGTTTTTCCATGTGACTTTGTAGAAGTACTCGTGCCAAACTTTTCTTCACCAAATCGATCGTTGTCCTTGTAACTATCCTTGAATGTGTCACTGTCTTTTGTATTATTAAAGCCTCCATACCTATCACTATTTTGAAAGTTGCTGCCACCACATGAGGCTGAACCTAATTTATATGTTATTCCAGACGATGAAAGTCCAAAGTACCTAGCAAAAAAGTGACATGTGAACAAAAACCACCACAAATAAAGAGAAGCTTGAAGTAAAACTGTATATGATGTTATTCCTGAAGCATATACTTACTTTTCACGGTTTGCAGCAGCTTTGTTTCTTACTTCTTGTATCTTATCTTTATCGTTCAAAAGAGCCACAATAGTTTCAGCCTTCTTTCTCACATTGATCCCCATATCCTTCCCATTTGACTCAGCATACTCGAAACTTGCCAGTGACTTCACCAATTGCAGGAAAGGATTGGAAAACAAAATGTAAGAGAAAATTCTAACCTATTTCAATCAGTATACTAAATTAATAGGAAGATAAAGGAGTATCTAGTAGAACTGTAGAATACATACTGAGATTTGAAAGGTGTGTTCAATTATGTCATCAACTGCATGTTCAGATCCATTGGCCACCAAATACTCTATAACAGCCAATGCCTGATACAGAAATGATTTCAGATATTTGAGGAATAGAAAATGAAGAAACTATACAGGCCACAAAAGTTGTGAAACATCGAATGATTAATTGTGAGTTATCTGACACAGAAAACGATGGTAGGGGAAATAGCAAAAGTATTACCTTGTATACAAAGCGCCAATTCTTGCCAGTTTCACTTAATCTTGTCCAGAGAACATTCATCACCATCTGCCATTCAGAGCTGGAAGATACCTCAAAAAATCAGCTATGTGAAAGAAACATTACTGGTCGGAGGCATAAAAATGTTAAATTCACATAATGAAATACAAAATGAAAGTACAATTTTTTAGTGGACTGTGCTATCTCTGCCAATGCCGAACCATGAGGACCCCAGGGTTCATCATCTGTTGCATCCAGTACCTGCATTAATGTTTAACACCTTGATTTATTTTCTCTTCTTGTTTATTGAATTCCATGCACATAATAACCGTATGACGCATAAAATGGAACCTTTTATGGATGTATCCTAATGTTGTTGCCAAAGACCCAAATCCCAAAACAAAGAATAATTGGTGTAGGTCACATTTCATTAATCATTGCCCACATGTGAAATGAAAGCCTTATAAAGATCCAACATGACGCAGAGATCAAGAAGGAAGGAAGTGTTACTTGAGCACAAAAGGTAGATATCCATATACAATGTTTAGACCAAAAAAAGGACTTAAAAGTCCGTATATAAGTTTGGTGGAGGATAGGAATAACTGCTACATTTAAATCCAACAAAAAAACATGAATTGAGCTTGCAGTAGCCGGCAAAGCATATGAAGATTCTAAAACACCATGTACTAACTGCTACATTTCCAACAAAAAAACATGAATTGAGCTTGCAGTAGCCGGTAAAGCATATGAAGATTCTAAAAGACCATGTACTGCAAAATGAATTACAGGACAAACATTGATTCGTTCTCCTAGTTCATTTTTGACACTTCACACGCCACATGTCAAGTATTGGTTATGACGATAAGGGTGTCCAACTGAAAATAATAACAAAAGCAGGTTCATGTATATCTCCAGCAATACTAGAGCCAGTATGGCAACAGAAATTATCTTAGAAGCTACGAAACCATGGTGTCAAATCAGATAGTCTAACACTTATAAATTTGGCATCTAGCTATGCCTATACATCATTTAATCCATAAGCTGCAAATGTTCAGAGAGAATCTGGATTCAAACAGGCGAGATGATTCTCAAAGAAGCTATTCTTGTTTGAGTAGGTGCAACTTTGCCATATAAACTTCAGCACAAACACAAAATTACTAAAACATCACTAATAATTCATCACTTGGCCCGTAATTTTTCCTTCTTATTCACTAAGGGATGCATAAATAGAATCAACAGGGATGCAGCCCATGGCCCGTAATTCTTGTTGAAAATGTATCCACTTACTGAGGGAAGAAAGTCTTGATAAACTCCTTAATTTTGCGAAGGTTGAGAGGGAGTGCATCAGGAAAACAATGTCACATGAGCAGCTCTAATTAGGTACCGATATAAGTTTGATTAGTATGTATGAACTATGTATTACCATCTGGTACCCTACATACAATCAGGATAACACACTAAATGAAAATCGTGCATGCTCCGTTTGGTTATAAGTGAATTTCAAATGAAGTGATTCCAATTTTTATGTTCATTTTTGAATACAAAAGTTTAGCTACGACAACTTCTAGAATGCAGCTGTTTAGCATTCTTGTAATACTAGAATCCTTAACATGAAAAATTAAAACCGCTCCTATTGGTAAAGCTCCCAAACCCAATACGGGAATTAATATGTAAGCTATCAAATCTAAACTTGAGCAATTCTCAGTGAATCATGACCTCAAACCTCAAATCATAACCTCAAACCACTTCATTTAAAGACCATACCAATCCACAAGGAACCCTAAAGACCTACGTTTGATGTAATTGTGTAAACCCTCATCACACTGTTTGAAAGTGTGAAGAGCATTGTCCAATCATGTCTAAACGTACGTATGTTCCCACATATTTCCGAAAAGAAAGCATAGACGGTTTGAAAATTAAGCTCGTAACGAAGTATTTACCTTCTGTTCGATCTCGGGAACCTTTAAGACTTTCAAATTCACCTCCCTCTTTCTGCAGCCCCGACGCATACAAATGATTACATGGATACAATGAAATCAAGGGCAAATATTGGGGAAACGAGAGAGAAAATGAATGAAGCTCACATTTCGCGGACCGTTTGGTCGATAACCTTCATGAAATCCATGGTTGGATCTGGAATACAAACTAAATTTTACAGATCAACAGCGTGTAGTTTGATGTCGGGTACAATTTTTGATAGATCTAAAAGAATTGAAGCACCTGAGTAAATGGAACCAATGCAACAAATAAAATTGAACCGAATTCAAATGTTCCTCGATCTTTCTAATATGTGATCTTTGAGTAGACTAGCAGCAATAAACCGTATCATCGGCACAGGACAAATGATTTCACTGCCAAAGACCCAAGACGCGAATGGCGAATGGAAACATCTGAAATTATTCGTCTCAGTGTCATTGACAAACAATTAATAAAAATACTAATCAGTGATCTTTTACTACATGTAAGTAAACGATTAATAAAAACATTAAAATCAAAATAGATCTATTTTTTGTTAATTGTTTGAATTATTCGTATTTTTTAACTCAACTTTAATAACGGACTCTATATCTAAAAAATTTGAAAAACTTGAGTCATGTGTTATGTATTGCCCTCATTTTTTGATGTCTAATGAGCTCTCCTTCAACTTTGTAAATGAGAAATATGATGTGTATGAAAGTCTATATTGTATTTTTTTTAGAAATGTGTGGTAGGTAAAAATAAGTATGAGAGTAGAAAAGTAAAATTGTAAACAAGAAAATGATCAGAAACAGTCATTTATGATTAAAATATTAATTCCCGAGCAGAATTAATGTTTCCCGAGCAGAAATTATCCCCGCATAGAAAAGAACGGGATAAACAGTGTTTTTCGACAACGGAACACCCCGAGCTAAGATTGAGCTCGGGAAAAGGTTGTTCATTTCGGGAAATTAATCAAAAATGATGATCTAAGCAAGTTCTATCTATTGGTGAAGTCAAAGATAAGAAAGAAGATATTCAAAGTGAACAGAATTATTGATGGCGGTACGTTGCAGAATTGTATCCCGGGCAGAATTAGAGCTCGGGAATATACTATTAATTTTGGGTAATCAGTCGAAAATCAGTATTTAATTATCTTATAGATATGTGAAGATGAGAAAAGTGAAATAAAAGGTTTGATCGTGACAATTTAGATTATGGAATGATTTGGATGAAAAGTCCTAATTATTGAGCAAATCTCAGAAAGAATGATTCGCATTAAATATACAGAGTATAATATACAAAATGCCAAAAATGAAGATTCAGTGGATCCAATAATACTGTTAGAAGTGGAAACATTAGGGACCTACTAGCCGTTCAATGTATTAGAAAAATGTATAAGACAAAAAGAAAAAGAATATACAGTCAGACCCTACCCTTCAAAAACTTAAAGAATAGAAAGTGGGACCCAAGCAAATAATGAAGACAGACAGTATAAATACAAAGAAGAAATACGTTTCAAAGGTACACACTCTCTTGTTACTGATTTTTTCTTGGAATTTCAGTCTTCTTTCAAGTTATATTTCTGAAAATATTAACTTGATCGTCGGAGTGCCCCCTGAGAAGAAGGGAGGGGTCCTTTAGTCTTATTCTGTTTTGCAGCATGAAGTCTTGAAAGTCAACATTTGCAAGGAAGTCAACATCAGCATTCCACCTGGCATTTTTGGACGAGTTCAAGGGTGATCAAAAATTCCCACCCACAATTGGCGCCGTCTGTGGGAAATCTTTTCTAAAAATTTAAAGATTTTCATTTTTTGGTCCAAAAAATGTCAAGACGAGCACTAGAAACGCCAGTGAAAGAAAAGAATGCAGCAGAAATGAAAGAAAAAGGATTGGCAATTGCCACACCCAATGGAACCAAGAGGTCAAGGCAGATTTTTTAGGAGGAGAGTCCTCCGTCTAAGAGTCATAGTTTGGATGGTGAAGAATCTGAGTATTCTTCTTCAGAAACCAGAAGTCCTGCCACCAGGAGGGAGGCAGACTTAGAAAGAATTGTTGAAAATCGCGATCAGATAATTGAAAGATTGGAAAGGGAGATCCAGGAGCTTAAAAGAGGTGAAGTTCCAAATCCTCAACATGTGGAAGACAATATTCCACAGCGATCTCGTTCAAGATCCAGAAGAACCAGAAGCCAGCGTGATCAACAAAACAGACCTAGGAATCAAAATGTACCTAGGCCTATTCTTGATGATCAGAATAGTCACACTCATGGAAGGAGCCGAGCATCTGTCCAGGAGGATAGATCAATAAGATCAAACTACGAGCAAAGAAACAGGATTCTAGTGATTCCAGCACGGGATAGAAGGTATTATGAAGAAGAAAGGCAACCAAGGAATGAAATGAGGAGGCAAGACTTACAACCTCCGAATATGAATGATATTCGAGATTTGATAGATCATCGCATGGGAGGCAGGAGAACAACACAGGAGAATGCAAGAAGGGCATTGCGGCAGATGGCCTCAACACCCTTGTGTGTTGAGATTGATAATTATCTTTTGCCAAGGAATTTTGTCCAACCAAAATTCCAAATGTACAATGGGACTTCAGACCCCATGGCACATTTAAAGGCATATCTCCAATCGATGATCATGCATTCTGGAGATGAAGACGTATATTGCAAGATGTTTGCTTCCAGTTTAGGGGAAATTGCTCTAAACTGGTATCATACTCTTGCTTCTTATTCCGTTATGGGATGGGAAGATCTTGCCAAGCAATTTGTGGCAAGATTTCTCACTTATCGAAAATCGCCAAAGGAATTTGATTCCTTAATGTCATTGAGGAAGAAATCAGACGAGTCAATCCAGGAGTATGATGGGAAGTATATGGGAATTTACAATGAGATAGAAGATTGCAGCGAAAAATATGCAGTTGCAACCTTCAAGCTAGGATTATCTGTTCGGGAGAAGCTGCGGGAGTCTCTCGCAATGAATCCAGTGGAGACTATGGTGGAGCTGATGGATAGAGTGGAACAGCATGCGAAGGTGGAAGATGAAATTGCTCGGGAAAATGAAAGAACTGACCATAAAACTCATAAAGCCAACACAGTGAGCCAGAAAAAGCCAGAAGAAAAGAGGAAGCAAGAACCAAAGCCTACTGTTGTTGAAAGAAAAGAAGAACCAAATGAAGTGCTGTACGCAGCACGAAGTGTAGCGACCCGTATTTCAAAAAGGAATTTACGGAATATCGACTCGTATTTTAAATTAGATTTAAAATCTAATTTTATTTTATCTTAAAATCCGGGTGCAATTTTAAGGTGGTTGACCCTAGGACGAGGTAGAAGATTCGATTACGAATCCAACGCAACTTGAATCGCCTCAATCGGAGGTCGGACGAAGAAGTTATGATCGAATTTCCCTCGGAGACCACGCATTAACTTTTCTGGAAATTTTCGGGTCCGGTCGTCCGGACCATGGCCGAGTCTCGTCCGGACGAGCTTGGCAGAGAAGGAGAAAAATGGCTCAGGTGTGGTCGTCTGGACGACGGGTTAGTCTCGTCCGGACGACGGTTCCAGATTTTGTGAGTTTGCTTCAGGAGGCATTGTCCGGACCATGGGGGTGGTCGTCCGGACCAAGGTGGGTTTCGTCCGGACGACGGTGAGCTTCGTCCGGACGACGCGCGCAGAAAATGTTCGGTTGGGTGTTTTAATGAGGGGCAAGTTGGTATTTTTACCCCTAGGTCGGGTATA
Organism: Monotropa hypopitys; assembly: GCA_002855965.1. Taxonomy (NCBI): domain Eukaryota; kingdom Viridiplantae; phylum Streptophyta; class Magnoliopsida; order Ericales; family Ericaceae; genus Monotropa; species Monotropa hypopitys. The sequence continues at coordinate 7,052 of NMUG010004010.1, read as the reverse complement.
AACCCATTTTCGGCCAGAACTCTTTCTCCTATCTCATTTCTCTAACCCTAAGCTCTCTCTCTTATCTCTCTACCTCCCATGGCTTCCCCTTCTTCTCTCTAAATTTTGAGGGTCTTCTGGACCTCCCCCGGACTTTTGGCAAGGCTTAAGGTTGTTCCCCACGACGAGATCTCTCCGGCGACATAGGTGGTGAAGTCGTCCTTCAAGTTTTTCGGGTAAGTCGTTTTGTAAAGTGGTTTTCTTGTGTTGGTCCTTTCAGGACTTTGATTTCTCCTAACTTGGGCTCTCCATTGGTGTGTGTAGCTTGCATCGGCATTAAGGATCTCGTGGCTAGGATTCCCGTCAACCTCGGAGCTTAAGGTAAATACGCTTATATCTTGTGTTCGCGTAGTTGTGCTAGATAACCAATTTGATTTACAAGATTAAATTCAAAAGTTTTCCTTAAAATCCATGTTTTTATAAATATGCACCCCATGTGTTTGATAAAACGAAATTGATGTCATCCTTGAATTAGAATGAGAGATTCTTGGTGATTGTGAGGATGTGGGGTAATTGAATTTCATGTGTAGGTCTTGAAATTGAGTTTTAGGAGTTTGATGAAAATTGGGGTTTTTGGTCTAAGTGTTTTCCTTAGTGGAATTGAGTGGTGATTATGTCCCGCTAAGTGTTGATAAATTGTTCGAGAGACTTACGAGTCTAAGTCTTAGTTCTATAAAATTGTTAAGTCTTGATTAGGCCCTTTTATGTGGTCTAGGAAGAATTTGGGTGGCTTTGCTTAGGCCCTTGAGTGTGTGGCCTTGATGAATGGAATTGACCCGTGTATGTGTGGTCTTGGACTTACGGTTGAAGAACGTCGGATGATGAACTAGGTGTCCTTGGTGACTAGGACCCTTGGATGCATTTATGCATACTAGGCATTTAGTGAAATGCCTTGGCGTGGAGATTTGGTTGTGCGTGTGAACTCGTCATACTAGACTAGGGAACTTGTCCCTAGGCTATCGACACTCGTGATAGGATGACTTAGGTGAATTCGTCACCATCGATTTGGGAACTCGTCCCTTGTTGGCAAACTAGTTGCCTTAGGGAGAACTCGTCTCCTTCGATTTGTATTCTAAAATCTACTCAATTCACTTACTAAATAACCAACCATAAATAACCTAAAGGTGTGAAGGTAGTGTGGATTGCCAAATGATGTGGCCCTTGCTTGTTGTTAGATAGTGCATCTCTCGTGGCACTTTGTGAGTTGGTGTATCCCTCGTGACACCTCGTATTCGGTGCATCCCTCGTGGCACCTCGTGTATAGTGCATCCCTCGTGGCACCTCGTGTGTGATGGTGTATCCCTCGTGACACCTCATGTGATAGTGCATCCCTTGTGGCACTTCGACATGAGTGAGTCCATCCTTGTTCTTGCCAAGGAGACTCTAAATCGATCCCGGACTTAATGGTTTTTAAAATTGGTTTTCAACATGATGGTCTATGTTTGGGGCAGGCCGGACCTTACTTGTGGGACAGTTCGAGACTCATGCGACCCTTTCAAATGTAGTCCACGTTTGGGGTAAGCCGGTCCTTATTTAGTGAGGCGGTTGAGACTCGTGTGACTTGGTTTTAAAGTGATGTTAAACCGGGAGTCGAACACATTGTTTAAACAAGAAAATAAATTCACCTATGTGTACCTATATATATAGATATATAGAGGATAATCGGATACGATACTGTCAGGTGAATTGTGGATATTTGGCTAAGTCGTGGAATTATCCAGTCGTGCATACTAGGCTAAGTCGTGGAATTAGCCCGTTATAGATATTTGGCTAAGTCGTGGAATTAGCCATGGTAAAGTTGTAGTCCTTCATGGATAGTGGATGGCTCGGACCTTGTAGTTGACGGGTTGTGTTTTAGGGAGTATCTTCCCGAGTAAATGCTATGTTTTACCCTATCGTAGTGGTTATAGTCGTGGCCCTTGGCCCTTATGGCCCTTGTCTTAGTGCGCGTGAACTAAGTGTGTTGATGGTAATACTTGGTAAAGAGAGAGGATTGTGACTCATGTGGTAATTGGCCTTGAGTGAGGTTAATGATCGGATTGGTCTTAGGAAGCTTGGGTTGGTGATTGGTTTTGGCTAGACCTATACTCTTGGCTTGATGAGTGACTTGGTTGTGGTGTTGAGCTGGTGAGAATATTGTCATGCTTGGGATTGCATTGTAGGAATTCACACTACTCGCACATGCCACCATAGTTACGTTTGCACTTGATAGGTGCATATTTGCTGGGTCTTTATGACTCAACCTTTTTCTACAGTTCTGTGCAGGTTTGCAGGGTTGGATAGCTAGTAGTGAGGAGTTGGCTTTAGCTTGCTCCAGGTTCCTTTGGTGTGAGGAACATTCTCATTTATTTCATTTATGCACTATAGCTTTTCCCTACTTTTCCCCATTTTGTAGCATACGGGCATTCCCTTTTGTTTAAAGAGTTGTAAATGGTTTTTATTGGAAGCAAAGGATGGTTGTTATTTTATTTCCGCATGTTTTATAATTCACGGCACCTTGTTATGGTTTGGAAAAATGTAAGTCACTGTTATTATTTTATTCAATTAAAAAAATGGTTTGAAATTCCGGGGCGTGATAACTTGGTATCAGAGCTTTCGGTTTGAAAACCTTGGAACTTTGGGAAAAATTTTACGTTAATGGGTTTTTCACGTGTTTTCCGTGGAGTCTTTTGCGCGTGTTTGCATGCATTGAGAGTTGCATGGCATTAGTATGGGCTTGTTTGAGGCATAGGAAGTTGGCATTAGTATGCCCTTGTTTGAGGCATAGGAGATAGTATTTTATACTCGGATGAGTTTGGTTTTCCGCTAGGGTATTGGAGGTTATACCCATGGTTATGAGTATGTGTTGAGTAAGTGATGGATTTTTTCTAGCTTACGATGTAAGTCGATTCCAAATTCTTGTTTGTAAGTTTTGAGCTTAACGCCATTGTGACTCGTATATTGATTATATCGTTTGATGTTTTCTAGGATTTATCACCGCTAGTTCTTCGATTGTCAGTATGGTAAATCGTCAAGGAGGTCGTCGACGTCGTAAGGTACGTCAGGATGTCCCGATAGGAGATGTCTGTGAAGAGGAGAATGTTGCAGTGGGTCGAGAGGAAGCAGTGGATCCTAGATTGTTTGTGAGACAGCTTGCCGAGGCCATGGTGGAGGCCACTAGAGCAGCTCAAGCCCTTAGAGCCGGGGATGTCAGTCGTGTCATGGAAGCTTTACACGAGTTCCGCGCTATGAACCCTCCTAGTTTCAATGGAGAGGGTGAGTCTATTGAGGCCAATCATTGGCTTTCCGGAATTTGCAGGGTATTGGACACTCTTCAGATTCATGAAGATGGCTTGCGAGTGTCTTTTGCATCGTATCAGTTAGTGGGTGAAGCCGGAGAATGGTGGAATTCCATTGTTGAAGTCAAGAGAGATGCGCGAAGGTTGGCTAGAGTTGCGAATCCGGGTTTGGCGGATGAATATGTTGATGTTACATCGTGGGAGCAATTTGTTTCTCTCTTCGAAGATCAGTACTTTCCCGAAGCATTTCGTTGCAGTTCGAGTTGTTGCAGCAGGGTGACATGACGGTCTCCCAATACGCGATCAAATTCCAATCGTTATCTCATTTTGCTCCAGACTTGATCAGTTCTGAAGATCGCAAGTGTAAGAGGTTCGAGCGGGGTCTTCGCCTCTCCATCCGGAAGCTTATTGTTGGGCAGTGCATCCGTTCTTTTGCTGCCATGCTGGACCGTGCTAGGGCCGTTGAGCCTATTTGTCAGAAAGAAGAGAAGGAAGTCAGAGTGTGGGAGCCTCGTCGACAGATTTCTGTTTCGCAATCCACATCTTCGTCAGGCAGTTTTGGGAGGAAGCGGCTTAGAGATCGTTCTCTTTCTCAGAGTCAGCAGGGTTCTCAGTCCCTTGTCAGTGTTGGTGTTTCAAGAGAGCAACCCAAGAACCACCCTGTTTGTCATCATTACCATCAGGAAGGGCACTACCGTTCTCGGTGTCCCCAAGTTACTTGTTTTGAGTGCGGCCAGTCAGGGCATGTGGGAAGAATTTTCCCACAGAGGAGCGGCAAGCGGGAGGAGATGTCAGTTGGGCATCACCCGTCGGGTGGACCAATGGTTGAGCAGTTCCAGTTAGGAAGCCACAGTCAGCAACTTCAACCTCAATCGTTTGCTCCAACTCCTCAGTTCGAGAGAGGAACCAGTTCTAGAGGTGCAAGTCGGGCTTCGATTCAGAGAGGCAATCAGCCGATGGACCAGATGACCCGTGGTAGGGTGTACGCTATAGCTACTGCAAATCCGCAGCCGCCGACTTCTCAGTCTTAGTAGACTTGTTTGTTATTGCTTGTCAAAATTGTATTGTGTGTTGTTGGAATTACCAACTCCTTGTCTTACGCTTGTAGCATTGCGAACCCAATTTGGAGTTATGCGTTTTCATTCTAGATGTTAGTCCTTCTTTGGACACCTTTTGTAGTTACTCTTCGCGATCGAGACTTTTATTATCAAATGGAGTACTTCTTATTGCAAGTTTCTTACTCTTGTACTCTATGAGTTTGATGCCTAAATGATTCGAGTCATGATACTTTGTTCCAGTTAGATTGTAGATAAGTACATTAGTCGTTTGTGCCACCTTGTTTTCTTTGTGATGGCCAAATCTTGGTGTTGTTTTCCACTTGATCGGTTGACATGTCCCTTGAGATCATTCTTATTGCCTTGTGAACTCACATCCTTAGCGCCCCACGCAATGGTTAGATTGTTAAAGAAATTGGGAACGAGTAATTGAGTCGGTTACTACTACACCTTCAGTGTGGAGTCGACTGTGTGTGTATTTCCTTGATTGTGTGTTATATGTATGACCCTATGACTTAGGTTGAGAACCGTGTCCGGCCTGCACATCTCAAACTTGAATGATAGTGGTCACTTGATTATCGTATTGGGTGTGTGTGTGGGGATGTGTGTGTACCCGTGGGTAGGGTTACGTTTGTAAAACATGTGTTTGAGAGTTGTAGAATGATAGTGGAGCGTTGGTGATGGAGAAATTGATTCTTTCCTTATCCTTGATGTTGCGATAAGACGATGGTAAATTTCTTATTCTTGAGGAGACAAGTCCCTTGTGGGATCCTCCGTTCTTTGTGTCTTTGGAAAAAATTGATTCTTTGACCGGCGTGTCTCTTTGATATCGCCGTGTCCCTTTCGTGTCAGCGTGTCCACACCGTACCGGGAGTTGTCCCTTGTATTCTTTTGTGTGGCGCGCGAGTTCTTCGTATGTTTGGCATTCCTTGGTCATGATTCTTGTCCCTCCTACCTTAGTAAATTTCGAGGACGAAATTGTTTTAAGGTGGTTGAGATGTAGCGACCCGTATTTCAAAAAAGAATTTACGGAATATCGACCCGTATTTTAAATTAGATTTAAAATCTAATTTTATTTTATCTTAAAATCCTGCTGTGATTTTAAGGTGGTTGACCCTAGGACGAGGTAGAGGATTCGATTAAGAATCCAACGCAACTTGAATCGCCTCAATCGGAGGTCGGACGAAGAAGTTATTATCGAATTTCCCTCGGAGACCACGCGTTAACTTTTCTGGAAATTTTCGGGTCCGGTCGTCCGAACCATGGCCGAGTCTCGTCCGGACGAGCTCGGCAGAGAAGGAGAAAAATGGCTCAGGTGTGGTCATCCGGACGACGGGTTAGTCTCGTCCGGACGACGATTCCAGATTTTGTGAGTTTGCTTCAGGAGGCATTGTCCGGACCATGAGGCTGGTCGTCCGGACCAAGGTGGGTTTCGTCCGGATGATGGTGAGCTTCGTCCGGACGACGCGCGCAGAAAATATTCGGTTGGGTGTTTTAATGAGGGGCAAGTTGGTATTTTTACCCCTAGGTCGGGTATAAACCCATTTTCGGCCAGAACTCTTCCTCCTCTCTCATTTCTCTAACCCTAAGCTCTCTCTTCTCTCTACCTCCCATGGCTTCCCCTCCTTCTCTCTAAAATTTGAGGGTCTTCTGGATCTCCCCCGGACTTTTGGCAAGGCTTAAGGCTGTTCCCCACGACGAGATCTCTCCAGCGACATAGGTGGTGAAGTCGTCCTCCAAGTTTTTCGGGTAAGTCGTTTTCTAAAGTGGTTTTCTTGTGTTGGTCCTTTGAGGACTTTGATTCCCCCTAACTTGGGCTCTCCATTGGTGTGTGTATCTTGCATCGGCATTAAGGATCTCGTGGCTAGGATTCCCGTCAACCTCGGAGCTTAAGGTAAATACGCTTCTATCTTGTGTTCGCGTAGTTGTTCTAGATAACCAATTTGATTTACAAGATTAAATTCAAATGTTTTCCTTAAAAATCCATGTTTTGATAAATATACACCCCATGTGTTTGATAAAACGAAATTGATGTCATCCTTGCATTAGAATGAGAGATTCTTGGTGATTGTGAGGATGTGGGGTAATTGAATTTCATGTGTAGGTCCTGAAATTGAGTTTTAGGAGTTTGATAAAAATTGGGGTTTTTAGTCTAAGTGTTTTCCTTAGTGGAATTGAGTGGTGATTATGGCCCGCTAAGTGTTTGATAAATTGTTCGAGAGACTTACGAGTCTAAGTCTTAGTTCCATAAAATTGTTAAGTCTATGTGGTCTAGGAAGAATTTGGGTGGCTTTGCTTAGGCCCTTGAGTGTGTGGCCGTGATGAATGGAATTGACCCGTGTATGTGTGGTCTTGGACTTACGGTTGAAGAACGTCGGATGATGAACTAGGTGTCCTTGGTGACTAGGACCCTTGGATGCATTTATGCATACTAGGCATTTAGTGAAATGCCTTGGCGTGGAGATTTGGTTGTGCGTGTGAACTCGTCATACTAGACTAGGGAACTTGTCCCTAGGCTATCGACACTCGTGATAGGATGACTTAGGTGAATTCGTCACCACCGATTTGGGAACTCGTCCCTTGTTGGCAAACTAGTTGCCTTAGTGGAGAACTCGTCTCCTTCGATTTGTATTCTAAAATCTACTCAATTCACTTACTAAATAATCAACCATAAATAACA
>NMUG010004009.1:0-14234 GCA_002855965.1 Monotropa hypopitys | reverse complement strand
AATCCAGAATTCTTACAATGGAAAATGATTGATGCTCAACTTTTATCTTGCATCACATCTATCTTATCTCAGAACACATTACCTTATATGTTAGGCATTCATAATACTTGTCAAGCATGGGATTCCTTATCAAAAAGATACAATTCTTTGACAAAGAGCCATGTACAAGAATTGAAATGCAAGTTGTATAGTTTAACTAAGGTCTCAACCATGGAACTTTATATAGACAGTATAAAGGAATGTGCTCAGAAACTTGAAGCAGCAGGCTATTCCTTAGATGATGATGACCTGATATATCATTTATTAAGAGGATTGCCAAATGTTTTCAATGGTTTTAAGACAGTTGTTAGAACAAGAGGAATAGCTATAACCTTTGATGAAGTTGTTACACTTCTCAATAGTGAAGATCTGTAATTACAACAAGAGAATAATGTTGTGTCTGAGGTTTTTACTGTTCTAATGACCAGTGATAAACAAAATAGTCCAGTTCCTCAAGAACATACTCAGAATATTGTCTCACCAATGTATGTGAATATGAGTCCTGAATCTTTAGTCTCAAATGTTCAACAAGGATATGTTCAGCCTCAATACAGCTTTCTTCTACAACAAACATCACAAAACTTTAGAAATGGCCCAAGAGGAAGAGGAAGTAAAAGATTCTTTAAAAATCTATATGCCATTTGTGGAAGGAACAATCACACTATTGATTATTGTTTTTATAGAGGCATGGCTTTCCAACCCCAATCTTATGGTTATCAAGTTCCAAACTTGTTCTTAGTTTCTTCACAAGGTTATGTTGGTGGTAATCAGAACATGATACCTATGAGAGTTCCAAACTACACACCAAATTTTCAAATCAATGTTCAGGGAAGTCAAAGAGGATTTGTTCCAAGTCAGCAAAGTTCATTTTAGAATTCTACACAACAGTTCTCATATCCCACTACTCAACAATATGCTCCACAAGCTATGTTTACTTCTCCTTCTTTTAATGTTTATGAACCATCTCAAGTCCTGTTGTCTTCTGGTATATAGAAAATCTTCAGAATACAGGTCTTGTTGCATCAAATATTGTTGGTCAAGGATCTCAGAGTAATACTTCTCAACTTGTTAATGCTCCCCAATGGTATTTTGACAGTGGTGCTACACATCATGTAACAAATAATCTTTAGAATCTTCATCTTGCTCAACCTGCTAGTGAGGGAGAAGGTATTAAAATTGGAAATGGTTCTTGTCTTGAAGTTTTGTATAAGGGGAAGGGAAATTTAAAAACACCAACTATTCAATTTCAGTTGTCTAACATTCTTCATTCTCCTTCCATTTCACATAACTTACTTTCTGTTTTTCAGTTTGCTAGAGATAATCATTGTGTTCTAATTTTTTATTCTAATGGTCTTGTTATTCAGAACAAGAACACAAACAAAATTCGATATTAGGGACCTTGTCTCAATGGTCTTTATCCTGTTCAGAACTCATATAGGAGCTCAACTCATTGTGGCACTTCAAAAGCTGCTCTTGTTAGCAAACATTCTATCTCTTCTGCAACTTTGTGGCACCAAAAACTTGGACATCCTAGCTTACCATTGTTTTTTGCTTTAGTTAAACAACAGAATATTGATGTTATTGGATCTCTTTCCTTGAATTGTCAAAACTGTGCTATGGCTAAGAGCCATAAGTTGCCTTTTGTCTTGTCTCAAACATTGTCTTCTGTCCCTTTTTAATTAATTCATATGGATGTTTGGGGACCATCACCTATACCTTCTAACAAAGGGTGTAGGTATTATTTGCTCATTGTTGATGATTGCACTAGATACACATGGATATTTCCTTTACATTACAAATCAGAAGTCAAATATGCTATTTCTAACTTCAAAGCATATGTATCTACACAGTTTCATACTGAAATTTAAAATATTAGGACTGACAATGGTGGTGAGTTTGTTAATCAGTTTTTGATACACTTGTTTCTTTCTAGTGGTGTTATTCAACAAATTACTTGCCCACATACACCTCAACAAAATGGAGTTGTTGAAAGAAAGCATAGATACTTGATTGAAACCACAATTTCTTTGTTGTTCCAAGCAACATTGCCCATTGAATTGAGCTCCTATAAGGCAAGGTTGGTAGCAAAAGGGAATCAACAAGTTGAAGGAATTGATTTTTCAGAAACCTTTAGTCTTGTGGTTAAACAACCTACAATAAGAGCTGTTTTGAGTTTACCTCTTCATTCCAAATGGACAATAAGACAAATGGATGTCTCAAATACTTTCTTACATGGAATCATAACTGAAGATGTGTATATGAAACAACCTTTGGGATATCAAAGTCCAAATTTTCCCAATCATGTGTGCAAACTGTCCAAAGCTCTTTATGACCTTAGACAAGCTCCTAGAGCTTGGTTTTCCATGTTGTCCAATTTCCTGCTACAACAAGGGTTTGTTAACAACAAAGATGATACTTCTTTGTTTGTCCTTCATACTAAAGAACATATTGTTCTGGTATTAGTCTATGTTGATGACATACTCGCTACTGGAAATGATACTGCATTTATTTCAGATTTTGTTGAAACATTTGGTAAAATTTTGTTATGAAGGATTTAGGCTCTGTTAATTACTTTGTTGGGATTGAAGTCATACATGAAGGGGACAGTGTTGTTCTTGCTCAATCCAAATATGCTATTGAACTGCTTCAGAAGTCTGGAATTGAAAATTGCAAGCCAAGTTCATCTCCTATGTATGTCAAACCATCTGTGATTCCTCTAGATAATACATTTTCAGATCAACAGTGGTACAGAACAATTGTGGGATCTCTTTAGTATCTTACTCTTACAAGACCTGATATTTCTTTTGCTATCAATAAGGCTTGTCAGAAAATGCATGATCCTAAGCATAGTGATTTTGTTGCTCTTAAAAGGATTCTAAGATATGTTCAAGGCACTCTTAGTCTGGGATTAAAATTTACTTCAGGTTCTATGGTGTTAACTGCTTTTTCTGATGCTGATTGGGCAGGTGATTTTGCTGACAGAAAATCCACAACTGGTTATTGTGTTTATCTTGGACCTAATCTCATATCATAGTGTGCTAAGAAACAACATATTGTGGCAAGGTCTTCTACAGAAGCTGAATATAGGTCTTTGGCTCATACAACTGCAGAAATTATCTGGATTCAACAAATGTTGTCTGATTTACATGTTTCAATTGATTCTACTCCTAAACTTTGGTGTGACAATCTTTCTGCTATTGATTTAGCATCTAATCTTGTGTTCCATGCTCGCACAAAACACATAGAAGTGGATTATCATTTTGTTAGAGAAAAAATTGTGAACCAGCAACTTAATATTCTATATATTGGTACAACAGATCAGATTGCTGACATATTCACTAAACCTCTTTCTAAACCCCGTTTTCTATATCTATGTTCCAAACTCATGGTTATTACCACCCCCGTGAGTTTGCAGGAGAGTGTTAAAAACAATGAGTAATCTGTGTTTTCTTCAATTATTTCTTCTTTCTTTTCCAGAAATTTGGTTATGGTCTTCCGGCAATTTGGCCTTTAATTGAAGATTTAGTAATGATATTTGTTCTGTTCTTCTGGAAGTTGGTGTTTGGTCTTCCGGTAAAAGAGATATCAGTTGCATACATTTAGAGTTTATTATTGTGCTTTTTCGGAAGTAAGAATGTGGTCTTCTCGTAAATCAGAAATTAGTTACAGCTGTATTTTGTTCTCCCGGTAAAAGTCATGTGGTCTTCCGGTAAAGGAGAAATCAGTTGTAGACTTTTGTGTTCAAGATTTTATTCTTCCGGTGAAAGGCAGATGGTCTTCTGGTAAAGAAGAAAACATTTGCAGCCATATTTTTGTTCTCCCGGAAAGTGATATGTGGTCTTCTGGAAATTCATATTTTGTTGGCATGCTTTGTTAAGTACCTTTCCAGTAATTGGCTCTTGTATTTCCGGATGTTCAAGATTAGTTTGTCTCTTACATAACAGTTGTTACTTTACCAACTGTCATTTGCCAACTGTGCTGGTGGTTAAGTCGGTTATCTTTCATGCATTCTAGATGCCAGCTGTAATATTTTAAGTTGGTAGTTAAGTCGGTTGTAATTTTGTATAAATAGCTTTCAGCTCTTTATATTGAGTCAGACAAGTGAAATACAATAACAATTCGGTTACATTTTACTCTATTCTTATATTTTCTACACACAGACCCAGTCTTTCTTAAAAAGAATATCCTTTATGCGACCGACCTGGCTGCGATATTCAGCCTCGGTCTTATCAAATCCCTTACTGAAGAAGCATCCTTAATACCAACCATCTTTTTATTGGCCTCTTCCAGCTAGGCTCGTGCCACTTCAGCTTTGGCCCTTGCCACTTTAGCATCGGTCTTGAGCTTCTAGTTTTCAGCGTCCTTGGCTGCAATCTCTGCATTCTTAGAGTCAATGCTGACTTCAAGGGCCTTGACTTTGTCAGCTATCTCCCCGGAAGAGGCCCTTGCCTCCCATAGTTTCTTCTCCGCCTCCTCACTAGCCTGCCGATGGCAGCGGGAGGTGACCACCAAGTCTGCAATGCGCCGCTCTGCGCCAACACCGACGGTCATCATCTGCAAAGAGAATAAAATTACCACATCGAGCCGAAGATAAAGAAACACAGATGATTCACAGAAAGAAGAGTCGTACCTGACTAGCGAAGAACATCATACGTTGGATGCACGACCGCGCACCTTGGGGGAGTTCATCCACGTCCTTCAGCATCGAAAAAGCATAGGCCAGTGCCAAGGCCACAGTGGGGCTTTCTCCCACTGAGTCGGTCTCCAAGGGTTCATAGCCCTCAAATTATAAGGCGGGAGCCCACTTCGGCACCATGGTCGTCTACTCAACATCCATCGCCCGAGAAGACTCAGTGGCCCCGGCGGCGACAACTTCAGGAATGACCGCTCTCCCTTCAGCAGCAGCAGACTCCGAAGAGAATGTCGGCCCTTGGGTCCGCATGACCTTCTTCTGCACACGGGCATGTCTCAGCTCGTCGGCGATGGGGGAGACCCTAGGCCGAACGGCTGGCCTCTCCTTGGTTATAGGCACAATTGGCTCGGCATCAACTAGGGTAGGAGCAACAGCAAACACCTCGGCCGCTATGTCTACAGGTTTCCTTCGGCCCATTTCCTCGACTTCTTCTTCCTCTTGAACCTCGCTAGTTGGTTCAGCCAAAGGCTCAGCCGAAGGCTGCCGTGAATCTAAAGTATGGGTATACGAAGGGATATACCCGAGCAAATTGGGCACCAAGCGTCGAGAGGTGAGAAGCTCAGATACCTCTTATTAAAGCCGATCATATAGCAGCCGAAGATGTCCTCGAAAGAGAGTCGATCTTTCTCTCTGAGGGTTACATTATGCCAGACCACCCCCATCAGAACTCTAAAAATGTTGACCGTCACTTGGGATGGTGTGAGTTGAAGCTGGCCGAAGAACTGACTCGACATGGTATGGTGCTTGTCGTAAAACAACGTTTCTTCCCAAGCGTAGGAATCAAGTTGTCGCAAGTAGCATAATAAACCGGCAAAGTACCGGGTCGAATCCACAGGGACTAGTCGGATCAATCGAAGTTTCATTTTTATTAATTACAACTAATGGAAAACATGAGAATTATGAATTGAAATTTAAATTAATGAAGACTAAGTTAACCACAACTAATGAGAAATAGAATTTTCAAAATGATTTAATTAAAAGGGAGATTCGATCTTTGGGTTCACACTGCAAAATAATCTGTAGTTAATCTCTCTCTATAACTCAGGAAATGCCTCCCTAACATCGAGGATTATTCCCGGAAAATGTCATCTTTGAAATAATTAGTCAAACGCAAGTTGTGTCTCACTTACGTTGAGAATCACAACTCAGAGGATTTTATCGTGAAAATCATTTTGAACACAATAAGAGATAGACTACATTATATTTGTATGGTGATTCTCCTCGGATCGAATCCCGAGCGATCTAGCTACTCATAATAACGGAAGAACAATCATAAAAATGAAGAACGACATTTGAATCAACAAATTAATTGAAAGAATCGAATTGAAATTCGTAGAAATTGAGTCCCCAATTACCGAATCGATTTGCTTGAATCGCAGAACTCACACTTCCTTCATCGAGTGAATCGAACCAACAACTAAGAAGTGAAACCCAAATTCCTAATCTACTGAGACAATTTGCAAACCAAAACTATTGTAAAAAATTGTTGAGAAGAAGTCGGAGAACTAAAAAATGAAATTCATGAAGTTTGGGAAATTCCCGAATCAACAATTCGCACCCTCTCTAAAAAAACTAAACAATCGTCCTTCCTCCTCGTAAGGGGAAGAAGAACCTCTAAAACCTAATCACAGACCTCAAAAGTCGGGAGAGAAGAAGACCTAAAAAACTAAAATTACTCATCCCCCCACGATGGGAGGATCCCCCATTCCAAAACCCCTCTCTCATATATGTATCCACATGTTCCCAATTGGAAACCCCCCCAAAATCGCGAAGCCCGAATAAAACTCCCAATCGCGCAACCTCTCCCCTCGCAATCCGTTCCCAAACATCCACCTCACTTCAGAATCCAATCGTGATTCCATATCTCTCGCATGATCTCCGCAAATCCAAAACATATCTACATATCTCAGGTTTAAATTTAATTTCTTCGCTCGTCTAATTGAATCGCATATCGATTGCGGTAAGTATATATCAAAATGACTCTTTGCAATGATTTTCCAGTAGCAATTGCATATCGATATGTGAGATTTGCATATCAATATACTTGCTTTGTGATTCCTTCCAGTGCAATTTTGATTTCGATATGTAGTCCCATATATATCGAAATAGTGCTGAGAGGTGTATCAGGTCTATATCGAAATGGTAAGTGATGGGTTGATTTTCCTTCAATATATCAAAATGCGTGTTGAACCTCTCGGTTGTATCAATTTATGAATAGTGCATGTCGATGGATGATGCAACTCTGTTGAAGATGTGAGCTGAGTTAATTTATGGCCTGGATTAATTTATGGGCTGGATTTTTGATGTGCTTCAATTGCTTGATGGGAGCTGTATCTCGATTGTAGGTGCTGATATCGAATGGTTGATGCTGGGTTGCTGATTGTTGCACTTCTTGTTACTTGAGTGAATTGACTTGTAACTTGTTGACCAAACTTGTATGTCTGTGAAGCTTGTATAGTGAATTGATAGTGCTTGTTTTGTTATTTCAAAGTAATTGAAATTGGTTGCTTGCGATGTAATTCCAGATTGGCATATTGAGATGATTTCGTGTTTTCACAATTCCAATCATTGCATATGCCTCGGGATCTATCAAAATTCCTGCATTTTACACATTTTGACAAAAATTCCACAAAATACGTTAAAGACAATTTTTGGTTAAACAACCACTTGCGGAATATAAAAATATATATAAGAAGGAGAGATATATGCTATAAAATATGCAATATTGAATGCACAACAACCCCAACTTAAACTTTGCTAGTCCCTAGCAAACTTATTTATTGAAACTTACAAACAAAAATAAATGAAGGAATGAAAAAGAAAATAAATGGATAGTTTCTTTGAACCCCAGGTGGCCCCGGTGGGACGAGTATGGTCTCGTGAGTGTTTTCAGCAATGCTCACCCACAAAACACATTTAAACTAAGCATTCTTTACAATGAAACTTGAGAGATTTTGAGACAACCCAAAGCATATTTTCGTAAAAAATAGATCTTCAAGGAGATAAATTGGGCACACAAATGTCTAAATACTAATGAATCACAAAAATAGACTGTGGCACCAAGACTTAGCGTGTGTGAATAAGGCTTAAGTCGCTAACAAGAAACAACCCAAAAATCTCTCCGGACCGAGTCTCGACTTCAATCATCACTGCGTTATGCACTCAAAAATTAAATCATTCAAAACAAGGTGCATTATACAACTCTCTTATGTGTAGGGTGGAAGTTATGTCATTGGAAATTAAGATTTACCACACATATCGACACGCAATAAAAGCTCTTTATTAAGTTGATAATGATCTCATGAAAGAAAAATCAAGTATTAGAAAGTTAATCATCCATCGAACCACAATCCACTACCCCAAGGATCAAATAAGACTTTAATTTTGGTTATATTGTTAGGTAAGGGAAAATGTATTAGGCTAAAGGTATAAGACAAATTTGTGCTTGAGAATAGGCTATGAACAAATATAGAGGGCAAAATAAATGATGGGGCCCACACCACCTAACTTGCTTCTCATTTTTCAATTTTCAACTCCGTTATTTTTTTCTTAGATTGATTTTTTTCCTTTTCAACTCTGCCAAATTCTTTTGCTTTTGTATTTTTCCACCTTCAATACCTCCCAACAAATAAGAATGCACATTTCTTCCCCTTCTTCACAATGGAATAGACGACCCCCCACTTTAAGCAATTTTTTCCATTTTGCAATTTTGCATGAATACATATAATTTGCATTTCGAGGAGGTACACCAACAATAAACATAATGAATTTCAGTTACCACCTTATCTCTCCAAATAATTTCTTACACATGATTTTTAACCTTTCTCAAAATAAAATTTGGAAGATGGAGCTTAACAAGAAAAAGGTCTCATGTGGTAGGTTCAACGGGCTTGCAAGGCATAAATGTAGAAAGAAATGAACCGGCTCAAACATTTTCAAACAATGCCTATAATCCTTTCCTAAGGGTAATATCAACCATTTGTTCCAAAAACTAAAGAGATATGTCTATTAAGCATAAAATTTCCAATGCTTGAAACAAAGGTAATGAGATCGATCAACGAGTATATTTTTATGTGACGAAGAGAATTTGTTTGACACCACTCCAAGAAAAGATAAGGCTCAAAGCTCGCATTGGGCATAAGTCTCTACTAATCTACCCATCAAGACACTCAAGTTGTAACTCGCAAGCGACCTTAGCTTAAGGTGTACGTGAAGTGCAAAAGGTGCTAAAACAAAGTGTCGTGATAAATTTTTATCGATTGTTAGTCCAAAGAACTAAGATGCCATATAGATATCTCAAAGAGGCTCAACAAAATCCTCTAAAAATTTCAAAAGAGTTAAACTCGCTAAATCTCAAGATCCAAGTAAAAGAATTTTATTACCTAAACTAACCCACCGGTCCTTCATGCGGACAAAACGAGATATACTTTTCTCCCCGACTTCTCACTTAAAAGTAGGGCTGCAAATGATCAGAGCCGCTCGTGAGCTCAGCTCGGCTCAGCTCGATAGTGGCTTGATTCGGCTCAACTCGAAAGCTTAATAAACGAGCACGACCAGATTATCTGGCTCGTTTAATAAACGAGCCGAGCATGAGCTAGTCAAAGCTCGGCTCGTTAGGCTTGCGAGCGAGGCTCGTTAGGATCATTATGGGCTCACAAGTCAAACTCGACTCGATTAGGACTCAATAAAGGGTTAATATGGCTCGATAAGAGCTCGAGTAGCTAAATTTATTATTTCATGTACAATTTTAAAAAATAAAAAGTGAGTTTTTAATTTTTTTGGACTAATACTTTTTGTAATAATTTATATACATGCAAAATTTTATATTGAAGTATTACAGTAATTTTATTTGTAGTTTTAAAATTGTATTAAAGGATAAATCTATAATATTTTTTAACTTATTAAAGCTCATGAACAAGCGCGAGCTCGATTCATGCTCGGGTCTGCTCGGCTCGATCTCGACTCATTAAATTTTTTGGAGGCTCGGCTCGAGCTCGAACTCGGTAAAAATTTCATAAACAAGCCTGAACATTTCAATACTTGGCTCCGCTCGGCTCGTTTGCAGTGCTACTTAAAAGTAGATTAGAGAAGGAGTCTCCCGGAATTTGGGGGTAGGGTGGTATTCGGCAGGTTAATTCCTCTATTTACGAGGAACAGAGTCAATCGCTTTTCACATCCATCCTTACTTTGCCGAGGTAATCCCAGATAAGCTACTTCTAAGACTAGAAAATCGGGTGGCTATACTAGACCGTCCTAAAAGAATTCTCAAAATGGAAAAATAAGACCTAAAATATCAACAAATAAAATAAAAATGAATGAAGTTCCCTACCCCCCAACTTAAAACATGCAGTGTCCTCAATGCATTAAACAAAGAGATGGAATCATACGAATGGGAAAGTAAGAGATTGAGCTCCAGCTCCGTGTAAGACCTAACAAAAGGCTAGAAAACAAGGAAACTAGAAAATAATGTTAGCACAAGATAAAGAAGATAAAATAAAAACTAACTAAATCTAAGAAAAATAAAAGAAAGAGAAAATAAAATCCTAAACCAACAAGCGAACAACTAAACTACTATAGTATAATATGTGGTGAAGGGCGTACCCATCCCATTCTCTAACATGTGAACTACTCAATCCATCCCATCTGGAATGGTTGAGTAGATATTGAGTGTGCCCAGTCTATAAGAATAGATATTTGGAGTACAAATAGGCACACTTTGCAAAATTGAGTCCCATCCTATAAGGAAACCGAAACGAATTAAGTTTCAAAGGGTTAACAAATGTGATTAGAGGTGGAACATAAGTCCCAAAATGATTGTCAACCCCAAGAAAGTCAATTTGTTTTAGTGACAATGAGGGAAAAATAGGTGGTGACTCAATGGGAGGACTATCATTCTCTACTAGGCTTGGCACAATTAATGGAATGCTTGACACATGATTTTCCTTCTCACTTGGTTTATTTTCAACAATATTTTCTAAACTCGTTTCTTCCATCTCATTCAAATGTGTCATTGAACCCTCATTCGCTATTTTTGGAGAGTCTATGGTTTCAAACTTCAAACTTTGCATATATGTGAGAAATTTCGAAGAAAACTCAAGAAAAGATTTAGATATCTCACAAAAAGAACCCAATTTTTTTGAAAAATTACTTTGAATATTTTGCTAAAATTTTAAAGATAACTCCTCAAAATAATCCCAACCAAATCATGCAGAGTTATATAAAAAAATTACCATCAAAATCATCTTCAACCATTTTACGCGTGTCTGAGTTCAATGATTTATAAAAAGCACATACAATGTCGACCAATTCACAATTATAGTTGTGCCAATAATCTAAGATGTTACGAAACTGCCTCCAATAGTTAAGGAAAGTGTCTCCATTTAATTTTTCTAACGTGTTAAGCTCTTCTAATAGAATGTAGGATTCATGACTGGGGCCAAATTGTCTGAAAAATATTTGTTCCATATCGAACCAAGAATAAATCGAATGAGGTGGTAAAGATTCTAACCAATAGCGTGCATCACCATATAAAGAATGACAAAATAACCTCATAACAACTTTCTCTTCCCAATGATATTCCTCTGACATAGACCTCGCAGCTTCCATGAATTTTTTCATCTGCGAAAAAGGACTTTGTTCTTCAACCCCCCTGTAATCAGGTAAATAAGCAGCCATCCCTTCTTTAACAATAAAATAGTTGGCATTTGGGGGTATTACAAAGCATGGTGGAATGGGAGAACCATATTTCAAGTAATATGCTATGGAATTCAATGGAGGTTCTATGTCAAAGTTATAGTGAAAGCACGCGTCATCCTCGATATGTCTTTCAAAGTTTTGTGGTTCATATAGATCGGAAGTGTTATATCCAAAGTTATCCATGATGTCCATATGTGCCACATAACTCCTATTTTTTTCTTTTTGATTTTTTTTCTAATGGAAACTTCAATCAATCACTGTAGTCCCCGGCAATGGTATCAAAAATGCTTGTTGCAAACAACGTTTCTTCCCAAGTGTAGGAATCAAGTTATTGCAAGTAACATAATAAACTGGCAAAGTATCGGGTCGAATCCACAAGGACTAGTTGGATCAATCGAAGTTTTTTTATTGATTACAACTAATGGAAAACATGAGAATTACGAATTGAAATTGAATTTAATGAAGACTAAATTAACCACAGCTAATGAGAAATGGAATTTTCAAAATGATTTAATTAAAAGGGAGATTCGATCTTTGGGTTCACACCGCAAAATAATCCATAGTTAATCTCTCTCTATAACTCGGGAAATGCCTTCCTAACATCGAGAATTATTCTCAAAAAATGTCATCTTTAAAATAATTAGTCAAACGCAAGTTGTGTCTCACTAACATCGAGAATCACAACTCATAGGATTTTATCGTGAAAATCATTTTGAACACAATAAGAGATAGACTACATTATATTTGTACGGTGATTCTCCTCGGATCAAATCTCGAGCGATCTAGCTACTCATAATAACAGAAGAACAATCACAAAAACGAAGAACGACATTTGAATCAACAAATTAACTGAAAGAATTGAATTGAAATTCGTAGAAATTGAGTCCCCAATTACCAAATCGATTTGCTTGAATCGCAGAACTCGCACTTCCTTCATCGAGTGAATCGAACCAGCAATTAAGAAGTGAAACCCAAATTCCTAATCTACTGAGACAATTTGCAAACCTAAACTATTGTAAAAAATTGATGAGAAGAAGTCACAGAACTAAAAAATGAAATTCATGAGGTTTGGGAAATTCCCGAATCAACAATTTGCACCCTCTCTAAAAAAACTAAACTATCGTCCTTCCTCCCTGTAAGGGAAGGAATAACCCCTAAAATCTGATCGAAGACCTCACAAGTCGGGAGAGAAGAAGACCTAAAAAAACTAAAATTACTCATCCCCACACGATGGGAGGATCCCCCATTCCAGAACCCCTCTCTCATATATGTATCCCCTTGTTCCCAAGTGGACCCCCCCCCAAAAAAAATCGCGAATCCCCAATCAAACTCCAAATCACGCAACCTCTCCCCTCGCAATCCATTCCCAAATGTCCACCTCACTTCAGAATCCAATCACGATTTCATATCTCCTACATGATCCCCGCAAATCCAAAACATATCCGCATATCTCGGGTTTAAATTTAAGTTCTTCGCGCGTCTGATTGAATCGCATATTGATTGCGGTAAGTATATATCGAAATGACTCTTTTCGATGAATTTCCAGAAGCAATCGCATATCGATATGCGAGATTTGCATATCGATATTGTAACGATCTGAATTTCCATTCGTTTAAATATAATTCGATACCTTATTTTACTTACTAATTATTACCGGTGACTGTGATTCCTTTGGAAGGTCGTATAATAGTCTTAGGACGTCGAGGGAATGTAAGTAACATGAAGGAAGTGTGTCTCGATGCGTCGCGAAGGAGCCGGTGAAGTTTCAGCCATTTCTGGGCATTTTACTAGAGGCTCGTCTCGACGGGGAAGTGGGGTGTTCCGGACGAGCGAGCAGAGAGTTGAGGGTTTGGCTACAGGAGGCTTGGTCCAGACGAGGATGGGTCCCGTCCGGAAGAATGTGTGTTCTCGTCCGGACGACGGGAGACCTGTCCGGACGGGGGAGAAGAAAATGGTGCGGATTTGTGTTTTAATGAAGGGCATTGTGGTCTTTTACCTATATTTCGAGTTCCTAACCCTAAAAATCATGTATAGACTCTCTTCTCCCTTACTTTTACTCAAAACACATTCTCTCTCTACCTCTCTTCCACCATTAATGCTTCACCTTCTCTCTACCATTTGAAGATCTTCCAAGGTGGGTTTGAAGAAGTTGCAAGGAGGAAGGTTGCTCTACACCTCAAGGGCTTTCCAACAAGCCAAATAGTTTCGACATCCACCGAATTCGGATTCCTAGGGTTTTGTTTCAAGCTTCAAAAGGTAGGGGATATCCATCTCTAGTCATATAATAGGTTATGCTTTCTCTCCTTCTCTCTTGAAATCTAGTCATGTTGCACAAATTTCATATATACATGTTTGGATGATATTGACTTAGGGTTTGTAGATGAATCGTGAAATTGATGGGTTTATTAGAGTTCCTATAGTCATATACACATAGTACGAGGTTTAATTTCATGTTGTGAACATATAGGTAAAAAGCCCCAAATCCTTGCATGAACCCTATTTCACAAATTAGGGCTTTTGGTCAATTAGTGGTCCTTTGGTTAAATTGAGTTTGTATGCATGCAATTTGGCCTAAATAAGGCTTAACAGATGGGTTTTGAGCATGGGTCATGTTTTATAGAAATTGGTCGCACATTGCCTTATGTTGTGTAAATTGGAATTGTAAATGAAATAAAATTAATTGTGAACACATGGACCCTTGAAATAATGGATGACCTTGGTATGATTATCGACGGGAATGTACTTGATCTTTAGGGATTTTCGGGTTCGAATAACTTGTAACAATGATGTCAGATTGATATGTTCT
>NMUG010004008.1:0-14234 GCA_002855965.1 Monotropa hypopitys | reverse complement strand
GGACTTTACTTACAACCTTGATGGAGATTCAACACACCCACGTGCAAAGAGACCACGAATGCGAAGCTTGAGGGATGCTCTACAACGTTACTACTTTGCAAATTTTCCAAAAACCTTCTTTTGATCTCCAAAAACAAGAAAGAAGATGGAGGGTGAGAGGGGACAAGCTCTAGGGAGGTAGAGAGAGAGATAAACTGTTGGGAATGATCCAAAATCGTGCCCTAAGTTGCTTATATAGGGCCCCAATCCAGAATTACAAAACTGCCCTTAATGAGCTTCAAGACGGGGGCTGCATCGATGCACCAAAAGTCTGCATCGATGCAGAACCAAAACAATTTGCAAAATAGGCACCTTGCATCGATGCACCTGGGGCTTGCATCGATGCACCTGGGGAGCAGACAGTTCTTGCATCGATGCACCAAGGTCTGCATTGATGCAACCATGCCAAAAACTGAACAGTGAGCTCTGAAGTGATGGTGCATCGATGCACCAAAGCCTGCATCGATGCAGCTGAGTTAAAAACTGAACAGTGGGTTCTGGAGAGGTGGTGCATCGATGCACCAAGGACCTGCATCGATGCATCCTCCATAAAATTCGAAACTTTGATTCCTTTATGATCTTTGGCCATCCCAAAAGGCCCGGAATCGATTTCAACAAATCCTAAAAGTTCCAATGGGACTTCTAATCAATACGACAACAGTTGAAATGATGAAACGAGTATTTTGGGTCCCCTAGAACTTCACATAAGTAGATTTCTAATGGATTTCACGTCGACATAAAAGTAAAATTTGCAGAGCGTTACAACAATGGTTTATAAAAACACCTTGGAAGCCTCTTGAAGACACAACACAACACTCTCAAGCAACTTACTCCAAGTCTTCAAGCTCTTAAGACCTTTCTTTAAATTTTCAAGCTTACATTGTCATACCTTTGCAGTAGCTTCATCTTTTATAATTCCTTCAAGCTTCATTGTAAGGAGATTATAATCTCCAAGTTCTTCTTCTCATTTACTTGTAAGAAGCCCAAGGAGGTTGTTTTTTGGCAAAGGTTGGAGGTCACCCACAAGCCTCTCATGGAAATAAAGGTTTGAGAGCACCTACCTATTGCTCTCAAAGATTGTTAGGGATTTTACAATCACCCAAAGATTGCAACTCAGTGGAACCCTCATAAGTTGTGAAGAATGGAGGGGACGTAAAGTTGGGAGAGGACCACCCAACTGAACCACTATAAAATCCGGGATCATCTCTCTACTCTCTTACTTTTGCACTTTATTATTCTTCATCTATAGCATTTTTGCTTATTTAGATTCGAGTTTTAGTTTCTATTTAATCTTGTGTTTTTATTTTTTAAACCAATTCAGCCTCTCTTGGTTGATATTGGGCCAACAATTGGTATCAGATCTTGGTCTCTATAAGATTCTACTTTAATATTTTAGAGAGATCCATGGTAAATATTGCAACCACCACATTTTCCGAAGGATAGTCTATGAATAGGCCACCATTTCTTAATGGTTCAAACTTTGCCTAATGGAAAATTTTGATGAGGATATATGTATAATCTATTGACTATGAGCTTTGGATGACCATCCTTGAACGTCCTCGTATTCCAAATAAAACAATAGATGGAACAGAAATAAGAAAGCCATGCTCAAAATGGCTTGCTAGAGACAAGCAAAAAGTATAACTAAATTGTAAAGCAATGAACATTCTTATTGTGCATTATATGCGAGTGAGTATAATAGAACATCCGCTTGTGAGTTGGCAAAAGAGATTTAGGATAAACTAGTTATTACTCATTAAGGATCAAATCAAGTAAAATAATTGAAAATAGACATCTTAGTTCACTCACATGAACTATTCAAAATGCAAGAAAATGAAACAATCACTCAAATGTTCTCTACATTTAATGATATTATTAATGGTTTAAAAGGACTTGGAAAGACTTACACTAATCCAGAAATGTCCAAGAAATTTCTTATATCTATGACAAAGGCTTGGGCAATCAAAGAATCTACTATTATTCAAACTATGGATTTTTTATATGTATTTTTGATGGTTTAATGGGTGTTTTGATGATGGAAGATATGCATCTGAAGCTTAGTGAGGAGCATCTTAATCCAAGAAAAGATATCACATTGAAAGCTTCAAAGAATGATCAGTCCTCCACCGATTCATCAGCAGATGAAGAAATGGTGCTCATCACTAGAAACTTTAAGAAATACTTGAAGACTAAAAAATGAGAGTGGAGGAGCAAAAGGGAAGATAAAAAGGAAGAAGGCCAAAGAAACCCTATCATTTTCTACAGATGTAGCAAGCCCGTCCATGTGAAATCCAAGTGTCCGCAACTCAAAATAGCATATAAAAAGGGAAACAAGTAATCCATGCTACCGGTGTAATACACGTTCCATTTAAATTTCATTAAAATGATTTATTAAGGATTTATGTGGAATTTTTTTAATAAATATCGATATACAGTGTCGACAGACAACTTTTGTGGGTTTTAGTGAAGGACATTTTGGTCATTTTGCTTGTATTATATACAAACACTTGAGTGAAAACCCCTTATTCTTTAGCCCAGAACATTTCTCCCCCTCTCCCTCTGTTGTTTCACTCTCTCTCTCTCTCTATCTATATATATATATATATATATTTTCAAATCTCTCTCCCTTCTCTCTTCATTCTTGGAAGATTGGTGGGGTTTTGGAAGAAATCAACTTCACAAAGGTCATACAGGATCTCAAGCTCTACGTATCGGTGTGCTCGGATCATAGTGGTGTCAAGAGCCCTCACCTAGGGTTTGTTCAAGATTCATCTCTAAGGCAAAGTTTTCTACTCCTTATATTTCTCTATTGGTATGCTTATCCTCCTCCTCATGTTGTTTTTAATTCATGAGGACATTTTCATGTTTTCTCATTGCGGGTCAAATTAACCCATAAATTCCTTCGGTGTTTTAGTTCATTTATACTTTATTGTACTCCCTATGAGTTCAATTTCAAGATCCCTAATAAATTTGATGAAACCCCAATTTTATGGAAACCCCTAATTTGGGTCTCCTTGGAATTGATAAATTGATTTGGCAAATGACAAAATTGATTTGGGGAAAATGGTCTTATGACCTTCTTGACACTCGAAATTGGGAAATTGGAAATCTATTTTATGAAAATCATGTTTTGGTAAATTTATGGGATTAGGAGGTATGGATGCTCTAATCAATGGAATTGAATGAAATAATTAATCAAATGATTTAATTGGCCCAAACATGATAGATGAGTTGGGTTGTCTATTATACTTATTTGGGAATTTCATTCCCTTAGTGGATATACACTAACGACATTGCGCAATGGGGGCTTGACTGAGCCATCCCTACGGGTCGAGTAATTCGAGGAATTTTATGGGTAGCTTAGTTAACTGACTTCTATCGCGGAATTAACCAAAACCTAATAAATATTGAATTAATAATTATATGTGACCCCCTTGTTCCATCAAGGTAGGAAGATGCAGAATTCAATTATTGCCTCTCTTGTTTCGTTAAGGTTGAGATGGAAAAAGAAAGTACAATTCTCTTTGATTTCGTCAAGTTGAGCCTTTTATAAGAAATTCAAATGAATCGATGAAATTGGATTTGAAAGAGTTTGGAAAAAGGGAATTTGGAATCAAATGATTTTAAAGATATGAAAATGGTCCTCAATACATGCATACATTTGTTTCTCCTACACTCGCATCTCTTGTCCCAATTTTAGAAATATTTGGTTGTAGATTATCTCTACTAGGAAATCTTCTAACTCTCTATTTTTAGGTACTGATTCGCATACCTAGCAAAGGAGTTGGGGATCATTCCCTAGCTTACATTGGAGTGTGGACTTGGATGTCATCATCTGGGTATCCCTTATTTTACCTTTGTTTCACATTTCTTCCAATTTATGTACCCGGACTGTATTCGATTTGGACTTGTAAAACTCTTAAACTCATTTGCTTGTATGATTGTATCCCCTTTCCCTTTTATTTTCCGCCCTTTGACTCATTGTTGGATTGGGTAGATAGTCTTAAATTCAAGTCCTTGTTGTCATATTTTTATTGAAAAAAATGGTTTGAAAATCCAGGGCGTGACAATACCCCATGCTATTTAGAGATTCACAATCATCTTTATTGTCCATATCCCGTATGAGTGACACATATATTGGATTGCTAAATCAAATAACGAACCTTAATCGCATGAGACTACCTTGCAAAGAGTCAAGTGGATTAAGATCCTTAGGCAATTACCTTCTTGATCAAAAGCATATTAGTTTAGATTGCGAATTTATTTATTAGTTTCCTTAACTAAAAACCCAAATCAAATCAATCCTATTTCCAAAATTAATTTAGAAATCTTTCCTGAAATCATTGAAACTCATCCTTACATTCCCTATAGATTGATCCTCGACTTACCACTACTATATTAGTGTTAAATCATTGAATAAATACTATTTTTGGTACGCTTACGACAACGATTAGTTTGTAGGACTATCGATAGGTGGGTTGCGTACTAGTTGTAACATCCCAACCCAAATAACATTTAATTAGGTGATATATCAAATTTCCAATAATAAAATTTCCAAAATCTCCAAGTAACTCCTTAACACAAGCTAGAAAGCGTAAAACAAACAACCCCAAGTTAAACTTCTCAAAACACAAGTGCCAACTGATTGTTACATAACATTACAACTACAGCGGAAGACTGATAACAAGAAACTCTCTAATCACAAGATATCTCGAACCAAACTAACATCTCACTGAAATACTACAATTGGAGCCCCAAAAGTGTAATGTGCATCTAGTCACCAAAACCTGACAATCTTCCAAGCTATCTTCAACAAAGCATAACGAATAGCTCCAAGCACTGTAGTGGACCCGATCCAAGTATCCTCAATCCGGATTTCCATGCAACCAAAAATAAAGACAAAAGTAAGGAAATCCAAGAGTTTGTTAGATATAAATTGAACCTCAAATAACATATGTACTAAAATGAAGTACAATTCTACAACAGTGCATAAAACTAAAATACAATAAGTTGAGATGGCATAATAAGTAAGTCTGATGCCCAATCGAGCATCCCAAGATACCACCTGCACATATATATCATGTATCCAACGGTACCACCTGCTACACAAATATATCAAGTACCCCAATGGTACCACCTGCTGCACAATCTAATAAGTACCAATATGGTACCACCTGCTGCACAATCTAATAAGTACCAATACGGTACCACCTGCTGCACAAATATATCAAATACCCCAACGGTACCACATGATACACAATATAACAAGTACCAACACGGTACTACATGCTGCAAAAATATATCAAGTACCCAAACGATACCACCCACTGTACAAATATATCAAGTACCCAAACGGTACCACCTGCATAAGATATAATTCAACATATAGAATAGGAAATGTACATAGGAGAGATGTTATTGGCTACTCTACAAGTATCAACATTCGAATCCACGTGTAACCACATTAAGTCCACTAGCCTCAATGTCATGACATGCATTATGACAAATTTATGGTTTTACCACACATACCTACTCAAATCTTATATTCACACTCAACTCTCTTATTCCATTTACTCATATATGTAATATGCATAACTCTAGCAAGATAATGCCATTATAATCAACCTTTTCTCTATGTGGTTCCATACGTGTATTCACCCGCAATTACTTACAGTATTAATCATTATTTTTTTCATTAGATGATTTGGCTCGCAAGCCTATTATAATATCATGATTAGTTCACCTACTAATCATATCCAAACACATTCTCAATCTTGCATTACAAAAGTTTTCTCATCAATGGGAAACATGTCCCACATTAACTCTTGCATTAACCCACAACGCATCCATCCACACTCTATACCCAAATCATGGCTATATGTCGAATATTTGCCCAAACTGGCCACCGGTATAAGTATCATGGCTACATGCCGAATATATGCCCAAACTGGCCATCGAACATTATTCAAGGCTTCAAGCCGATGTTCCCTGTCCAAACTGGCCACCGATATACCATTTGGCTAGCGTCAACATTTCCCATACTAGCCACCGATATATCAAAATATCACAACCATCACCACATGACCCACATATGGTCTGCAAGAACTTTCGTTCCAATAATCATCACCATACATCTTTCCCTTTTTATCTGTTTACTTAGTATGCCATTCACACAATACTACTCAAGGGAGTAAGGGATACTCAAGATAGCTACTACTAACGGACTCATATGCAATTGATTATCATAAAGGATTGTTCCACCATTTTCCATATTCATTATTTAGACATACACATCACGCCACCCACACACATTCATGCATCGAGGATTACCATTCCATTTCTTGTCTTTAATCAAGTTCTTAACACTTGTACATTTGTAAGGGAAATGTAATTAAGTTTGCATATATATAACGTCAATGTCATATTCAACAGACTCAACAGAATACCGAAGGAATGCCGTCGATGAAAACTCCTCACAATATCGAGAGTTTCGCTCCAAGATCACCTGTACCAATTACATTGTTACTAACGGTACAACAAAATTCAAAAATAATAATTTTACTTCAATAAGGTCATCACTCTCCCGTATGGACCAACCCACTCCTCAATACTCAAGTCAAGTCTATTCATAACCACGACTGTAATCGTCAAACTACATACACCAATACCCACCAGACACGATATCAATTATTACGACAACAACCGACTCCACAACCTTGATATCCACATGGTACGACATCTACAATGGTATAACCCTTCTCTAAGACTAGTCACGATCACCCAAATCAAACTCTTTCTCTAAGAAATATACAAATCTCTAGATCTCATACTCGATCCCACATAAAACCATCAATAACGCACCATTCTAGAATCACATCGATGACCACTACGCAACCATAACGACAAACCCATCAAACAAGACCCATCTACTACACGATCTAAGTATCTCTAATATAAAAAATATAGAATAGAAGAAAAATATACCGAGCATAATGATCTCCTCACTCCGAGGATTCCAAATATGGGTTCAGATTGCTCCCGAGACTTTGTATCGTCGAGGAATCGCCAAATCTCCCTCTTGTTCCCTCTCATTCGCTCTCTAGGCTCGAATGGGTATGTTGAAGGCCAAATAGTGTGTTCTAATCCTAATACACGACTTAGGGTGTTATGGAACGAATTGGGAGTGAAAATATGGACTTACCCTTAATTTCTCGCAGACTAAACTGCCGCCTCGTCCGGACGGGGACTTATTCTCGTCTGGACGAGAGATCAGAAGGTTTGGCCAAAATGTTTGATCATCCTCGGCTTAGTATTTCGACCATAACGTCTTCGTCCGAACTCGGATTTAGTCCATTCAAATTGCGTTATTTCCGTAATTGCATCCTCTACAACTTTCATAAAGATTATACATTTATTTTCAGAATATTGATGGGTCAAAATATGTCTATAATGCAACCTATACATTGCCGGAAAAGATTCCTACACACCCACTTCATACCACGAATTCTTATTACATTCGAACTTGCCCAAAACAAGATCTTTAACTTCCCTAATACTCTTAAACATCCAAATGATACTCTAAGGCTATTCCACCACCTTCCTCAAGTTCAAATATCGACTTTAAGATTTTCACAAGTATTTAAACTCCAAACACACTATATTCTTTAACTAGGGTTCCATACGAATAATTATTCCACATAACCCTATCTCATTACATTCTCACATGCTATTATTTTTTTCTCAAAATCACATGCAAAATAATTTAAATAAATTACTTTAAATAAAATAAGGAAATGGGTGTTACACTATTCCTCATCCTTTTAGTAGATAAGAATATCGTCGATGAATACAATTACGAAATCATCAAGGTAGTCAAAACAAATCCGGTTCATGAGATCCATGAATGCTATTGGGGCGTTGGTTACTCCAAAGGGCATGGCTAGAAATTCGTAATAATCGTAGCACATCTATAAGGGAGTCTTTTCTATATCTTAGGCCTTGACCTTGAACTGGTGATATCCTGAGCAAAGATTGATCTTCGAAAATACTCGTGCTCCTCACAATTGATAGAATAAGTCGACAATTCAGGGCAACAGATACTTGTTTTTTATAGTGACCTTGTTCAACTCCCTGTAGTCAATGCATAGTCACGTAGTTGTATCTTTCTTCTTAACGAGTAATATTGGGGCTCCCCATGGTGATGAACTCGGTCGGATGAAATTAATTTCGATCAGTTCTTGTAGTGGTGCCTTCAATTCTTTCAGTTCGGCTAGCACCATGCGATAAGGTGTCTTGTAAATCGGTTGCATCCCTGACATAACTTTAATGGAGAACTCCATCTCTCGGTCAATGGGCATTCCTGTTAATTCTTTAGGAAATACCTCCGAAGAGTCGCATACCACTCCAATGTCAGCCATCAAGGGGCCTTCTAATTTGGACGAGGTCATATAGAAGAGGAAACCCTGACAACCTTTCTGCAAAAGTCATCGAGCTCTTGCTACAGATATAAAGCATGGGGGTGAAACAACTCTTTCTCCCTTAATCTTAGACTCCCCACCTTTAAATTCCATAAAGGTGACATATTTCTCAACACATTCAATCTTAGCATTGAACTTTGATAACCAATCCATGCCAACAATGACGTTGAAGTATGCCATATTCAAAGGAATTAGGCCTATTGATGTTACTACACTATTCATAGATACCTCACAATTCTTATAGATCGTGGACCATAACATGCCCTTGTTCATAGGCTGGGTCACAAGCAGATCATATCCCAAAGGTTCAGGGTTTACGGTAATTCGTTAAGAGTGGGATTTATAAATTAATGAGTGCATGGATCCAGAATCAAATAAGGCATTAGTGGGAGTATTATAGCTGAGAACTCTACCTGCCATAACTCCTTTGTCATTCTTGGGATCTCCCAGGATAAGTGCAAAAGCTCACCCTTGCCTCTGATTGTTCCCATTGTTATAGTTTCCGTGCTGATTGGCTCTGGAGGTCCAACTGGTACTATGTTTGCTCCTGTTCATACGTTGGGCCAGTCCCGCTTGAAATGTCAAACCTGGTTGCAACCTAAACTAGCATTGGATGCTTTATAAGTACATTCTCCATTGTGGTAGCCTCTGTATTTGATATAGGTTGGTGTCTTCCTCCTTTGTTCTTCATTCCTTCCTTTCTAAATTATTTTGAAATTCATACTCTTAAAATGACCAACTCCTCCTTGGTTATGGCTTTGTCTCTTCCTTTCTTGATATTGTCGTGTCTCATCGACATCTCGATCTACCATGATTTCTCTATCAAGAACATCCACATATGTTGGTGACTGAAAGGGATGGACAATCCTTCAAATTGAATGCCTTAGCTCATCCTCAAATCGTTGGGCTTTTATGTTATTCGTTGCCACCAAATAAGGTGCATATTCCATGAGTTTGGTGAATTCTACTTCGTATTCAGCCACTGTCATGGCACCTCATTGCTTCAGGTTCTCAAACTCCATATGCTTGGCGTTCTGCATAGTTCCGGGCATAGACTTCTCTCTTGAGACTTCTAGGAATCTCTTCAAGTTCATTTCTAGCTTTGAGGTACTCTTCAGGTTTCACCATAGGTTGGCTTTGCCCACTAGAAAGTAGGACCTGATTTCCACCTTCTGCTAGTACGAGCATCGAAGGACGCAGAAATTCTTTTCCATTTATGTGACCCAATCGCTATCCTTCATGGGATCCCTCCCTCCCTTGAAGGTTGGGGGTTTGAGCTTCAGGAAATCCTTCACAATTGTGACATTGGTGGCTTACTGGGCTAGATCCACTATTGCTTCTTATTCTACAGCTAGCGGGGGTTCGACCACCGTCTCTGGTTGCTGGAAGTACTGGTGGATCGTCTCTTACTGAGCTTGGATGGTCCATACCAACATCTTTACTATGTACCTAAGTTCGCCTATTTCATTGTGACCTTGCCCGCTGCCCTGACCATTTTCTTGTATGTTAATCATTCTGCTCAGATAAGGGTCCAAAGTTAGAGGCAAAGGTAGAATAATTCCATTAATAATATAGAGGAAAACATTTCATCTTAATCTTATGTGTGTCCGAGGCACACTACAAAATACTTCAGATCTAATATACAGTATTACTAGGATATCTACTCGCTATCGGAGTCGCTAGGCCATTTGTATGGAGGGTAAACCCATTCCTCTCGTTCTCCAAGATCCCCATCAAAGTCTTACTTGAAGTTAAGAGGCTTTTCTATCAGTCCGTCTCCTATCTCCAGGTCTTAGTCCTTATCTTCCCATTCCCATGGGTCTTCCTGTTCTCCTACCATTTCCTCATCCTGAGGGTCCGGCTCTGGACTTGGCTCCTAAAGTCCATCCTCTTCATTGATTTCATCATCCCCGAGTTAAGGCTTAGGCTCAGGCTCTTCTCCCTCATTGGGGATAGGATTTATCAGTGCGCCTATAAGACCCTCAAGCTCCCATTGTTGGATTCATTCCCTGGCTATGAGGCATGTACGTTCTCGAAGTTCCATGTGATAGTTGATCATTGCTCCACTTTTCCATTCTGTCCTATGCATGTATCGACTTGAAAATTGTGTTACCATCTAGATTTCCATAGCTACTACGTCAGAGATGACCCACTCCTAGAGGACATCTTCCTCTAGAGACAGTACTACATGAGGTCCCACTTCGTGGCAGCCATAGAAGTCGTCGCTACTATACCCATCATCACTAGAGTCGCTACTTGACATGGTTATGAGATTTGCGATTCATATAGATATATTAGTACGCATCTCCAATTTAGTATAGTGCATCCATCTCTAAAACTACTCATCATTTAATGTTAATTTTTCTAGATGCAACTAGTGGGTGCCTTATTCCTATCTCTAGGTTTTGTATGAAATCTGATAACTTTATTCTGATACCACTTCTGTCATGACCCAACCCAAACACAGTGCATGACCGGCCAATGAGCAAGATCGTAAAGTCCTACAGAAATTAGTTAAGTGATTCCATCACAGAATAAATAATAAATGCGGAAGCGTGAACAAATACCCAAATAAGTGCATAAATAAATTCCACTACAAACATATTTCGTTTTATATTAGTGAAGGATATACATGGGCTTTACAACAAAAGAGTACATCAAAAATGGTGATCCTCTATTCCATCCAACCTAAGCCTCTTCCTGTCCTGGAAATTGTTTAATAAAATGTGTAAGCATTATGCTAGAGTGAATCAAGATATGCTAGAGTTACTAGTTTTATGGATAACAATATTCCAACTTTTCAAATGCAATTCTGAATGTAATAAGTGGCTCTATATCCCAGAGTCTCATAGTCATTGTCTTGGCACATAAGGCCTCAATATATTTTCGACATCTTTCATTTCATGACCATTATCCACATCCAATGCATTTCAATAGTGCTATCGTGCTTTCATTATCAACCATGATACTAGAGTAAAAGGAGTGACCCCCAATTATCAAATAGTGGCGTGATATCACCCAAGATCATTTGGTCATGATCCCCTCCTTATAGCCATCCATGCCCTGCTGGTATCAGACCCTACCCCCAACAAAATAGGCAACTGTTTAGTATATAATTGTTTTCCAATCTTGTCATATCCGTGCCGATAATCAAGTAAAATATTCTATTGTTCATCCATGTATAAATAAAGAGTTAATGCTCATCAATTTTCTTTCAAAGTCATAACATAATAAATTGAAGGCTTAATAGCCGCAAAAGTTCTTGCAAAATATGATTAAGCATACACAAAGTACGAGTAACTAAGGCATATAGAGATTCACCTGATAGAGTTGGGAATTTCTTGCCTAAAACTTTTTTACTAAAATATTTTCCAAGCCCAAATCTAGCATATAAATTACAAGTTTTATCATTTTTTCTTTTTCATTCAAATTCTAATACTGCCGAGCTATTCCAGGCTTACTGCTGAACAGGTGTTGTCGGACCAATCTTGGTCGACCAACTATTTAGTCAGAGGACATACTGGTCGAGCACAATAAAGGCCAAGAATTACTACCCGCACACAAAATAGGGGGCTTACTGGACGTACATAGAAGGCTATTGTTGAACACTGGTCCAAGCATATGAATGGGAAGAAGGCTTATGGGCCGAACATATAAATGGGTTGAACATTCACTGTCGTATGTCCAAAAATAAAGCTAGGACCGAACAACCATTTTTCCGTTCAACTGTTTATAGGTTGGCCGAATGACTGTTGCCGAATAGCCAAATAGAAGGTTGTTAGACCGTCAATGATTTAGTTAGGGCTTCTAGGTACTGAGTGGGAATACCAAGTTATACGAGGGTGTTGGTCGAGTCAGGGATGAGGTGACATAGGTCGAATAGTGTGAGTACAGGAACAATAATTTGCCAAAGGTTCTGAATTTTTGAAGTGTCAAAAACTAGTCATAAGAGGTCGGGACTAGATGCCCTCTTAGTCTGATACTTAGCCGAACAGGGGAGAACTCAGAACGAACAAGTACCTAGCCGGGCATTAGAGTTAATTTATTTAACAAGGACTCCGGTTACTTTAGATGTGTGGTAATGGGTTGTTGAGCCGAAGAATAGTTTTGTCGAGCTACAATAAGGGTTTCCACACAGAGAATATTCTTATACTAAGATATTTTCAAACAAAGGATTTTTGGGCACTACTGGTTGTGCGGCAATGATTCAGAGAGGTCTGTCTAAGTGGAAAACAAAAAAGGACAAGGTCCTGTCGAGCAATCAATGAGGTCATCAAGTGGTAACCAGGCCCCTAAATGGGTCTGCCGAGCAAAAATACGAAGGCCTAGGGTCTGTGGCAATTTGCAAAGACCATTATAGAGGCTTGTTGAGCAACTGGCAATGTTTGCTGAAGAATATTGGCCGAAGGGCCATGAATACGATAAGATGAAGTAGAAAATTACCTCTGGACAGAGGCCTTTGCCGAAGGACTATGAGCCTGGTGAACTGGTTGCCAAGAACTAGAACAAGAATTGGCAAGCCGGGGAAATGTTTGCTGAGCACTTGGAATCAAAATTGAACAAGTGTGAATAAGGAACTACTCGGGGAACAAACTGTCGACCAGTTATCTGGTGGACAGAGGTTGATCGGATGATAAATGGGTAGAGGAAGAGTTTTGGGGTTCTTTAATGCTCTAGGATAAGTTAATGGAATGAAATGAATGCCAAAAGGGGTTGATTTTATAGGGGTAAAATAGTATTTGGACGCATTAAATGCCCATTGATGCTCATTTATTGCTCTGTGCCGAGACGCTGACCAGCCGCCTGACTGTCCGCCTGACAATCGCGAGACAAGCCAGTTTTCTGTAGCCTTTACTGTGCAGATGTACTTCCGGTTGGCTGACATGGCGGGTCAATCACACCTGGGCCCTATCAACTTCCAAAAATTGTAGATTTGCCCCAATTTCTCTAATTTCGTCACTTTGACTCATGTTTTTAATTATTTCTTTCAATTTGAGCCCAAAAATTGTTTTAGTGTCATTCCAAAAAATCTCCAAAAATTCTAGAAAATGCATTTTCACTTAATAAATATATTTTAGGCATATTATCTTAGGTTGAGGCCTCACAGAAGCCCCAACAAATGTTGAAGATCTTCCTAAGGTTTGTAAGATGGTGCATAGACATCCAATTGAACAAATCATTGGGGGTGTCTCAAGGGATAACTACTAGAATCTCTCTTAAAATTTTTTGTAATCACTTTGTAGTTGTTTCTCAAATTGAAACAAAAACTCTCTTAGATGCCGAAAATGATGAATTTTGTATCTCAACCATGCAAGAGGAATTAAATCAATTTAAAAGAAATAAAATATGAAAGTTAGTTCCTAGGCCATATAATCATCAAGTTATAGGAAACAAATGGGTATTTAGAAGAACCCTTCTATGGGTACGCAGAGAAATTGCGTACGAGTACCCATTGCAGATGTGGCAAAGATAGATGGCAATTAAAGATCACCTGTAATGAATAGCTCTTTACGCATAGCATTTTTGTTCCTCACTTGTGTTTTTCTTGTACATATAAGAGTTTATTCTCTTTTCTATCAATTTGAATCTTGCAGGAAAAAATAATTTTGCTAATTTAAAATTTAAATATTATTTTGTGGTCATATGAAAAATTAACAAAATCGGATAAATTTAATTGTTCCCTCCAACATTTTATTTAGAAGTTATGCCTAAAATTTA
>NMUG010004007.1:0-14234 GCA_002855965.1 Monotropa hypopitys | reverse complement strand
GATGAAAAGAGGAAAATAGGGTTTTGAATTAATAAAGAGACAAGAGGAGTTTGAGATGAGAAAAAGTGGCAAGATGAGTTTTTAAATGAGAAAGAGGTAAAATGGGTTTTGAAATAAGAAAAATAATAAATGAAATTGATTTGAGACGGGAAAGAGAGAGAGAGAGAGAGAAAGTGATTTAAGAAAGAGAATTAGAAAAAGGTTTTGGAAAGAATAAAGAATTTTCAAGGGATTCAAAAAGAGTTGAAAATAAAAGAGTTTTCTATATTGAGAAAAGAGTTTTGGTTTTTTTTTGAGAAATAGTGATCCCTAGCTATTTTTGCTTCTCTTCATTATGCTTTTATATGGTATTCACCGAGCCGTCGAGATGGTGAGTTTTTACTCATTTCTTTTAGGTGATCGAGTGTCACAACCCAATTTAGAATATATTAAAAATATATAAACCAGCGACGGATACATGACTAAACAAAGCATCAAAACCAAATTCCAAGTAATAAAAATAAAACTATCTCAATGAAACAACAGTAATAACATCGCAGCGGAAGTACTAAAACCTAAAATCCCAAAGTGAAACTCCAAGTCTAAAATAGTAGTACCAAAAACTGCCACAAAGTCTAAATAGCGTGAATCAAAACCTCAACCAACTCTCACTACTACCAACAGTACATAGCAGTCCCAAAGACAAAACTCCATTATTACTAACCATAGGAAAACAAAAGAAAACTCCCAAAAGGAGCACTACCAACTACTCTCTCTAACAGATAATTCTCTTGACATGAGTTTGCAAGTGAACCAGCTAATCTCCCTGACCTGAATATAAATTGCAAAACAAACAAGCAAAAAATGTCCAGGAGTGTCAGATATAACAGTCATATATACACTTTGATATGTACATAAAACAATATAAGCAAGTAACTCAAGTAACTAAGGGGTTGTGTCTCTCCCCACAATCATGTAATCGTAATCTATCATGTATCTCGTAATTATGCAAGGAATTTATTCATTCGTATCCAAAGTATAACTTTCTTAGTAATTGGTTAAGATGATTTCATACCCATAGTACAATTTTTCAATAATTTGTAAGATGATTTCGTATCCATAGTACCACTTTCTCAATAATTTGTTAAGATGATTTCGTACCTATAGTACAACTTTCTTATAATCATAAAGCAAGGGCGCCACACTTGCTAAGGGCGAACCAATCAAACCCAAAACCCCTATACTTGGCCTAACATCCTATTTAAAGCATGCCCGGAGTTATTTCATGACTCTCTCATTATTTCATTTTCCCCCTACTTGGCCTAACAACTTAATTATAAGCATGCCCCCAGTGTTGTTCCACTTTACATTCTTTACCAATTTATAAGGTACATTTCTTTTATCATCCGTTTCCATGTGGTATCATGTCACGCCCCAGATTTTTAAACTATTTTTTTGATATACAGTTTAAATAATAAACAGGGGATACAACTACTTGCCATCCAGATACAGTCAGTTGAATTTCTCATTATATCATAGAGCACTACAAAGTAGAAATACAGAAGAGGTACAAGAGCGGAAGTGAAGTACAAGTACTGGTCTACTATAACTGTTATAGTGAAGAAGAAAGAACTACAAGTACAAGAAAAATAACTGAAATTGAAGTACACGGCTGTCTACAACTAATACAACTGAAAACATTGTAACTAAAATATAAAGTGCAAGAAAGGCTACTGAAAACCGAGGTAGCCGAGCCCAAGAAACTCTAGCAGATGACTCGAACTCCAAATCAACAAGTCCTCCAAACCCTGCAGAACAGAACTAGAAAAAGAGAAAAAAGAAGGGTTTGAGCAAACCACAACTCAGTGAGAAAACTTCTAACTACTACCAAACATGCACATGCGGTGCGTGCCTATGTGTCCACAAGTAAACGCACTAGGACAGTAAAGAACTCAAAGTACACGTGGTGCAAACCTAACTCAAGTAATTGTTGACTTAGGAGTGTCACCAAACAAGGTGTGTACAACCAAATCCTCAAGACCGAGTGAGTGCAACGAGTAAGGAATACTAGGTTCGACCGAAGTAAACTCTAGCATGACCCAACCAACCTTACCACTAAGGTACAATGACTCTAAGGATCTACTAAGGATCTCAAACCAAGGCGACACTAAGATATCCAACAACAACTCACTCCACGAACGTCACTAATCATCATTACCATTATGGATTAGGTTCATATATAACTTGGAATATTTTGAGGTATTTATTTCTTTCCTTTCTCTCTTTCTGTTTCATTGATTTCACAATATGGATAAATTACGGAATCCCTATCCAAGTACATTCCCATATAAAATATTCAAAATTTCCCAAATCATCATTAACAATTACGCCATTCCGAAACCACGCAAATGGGTTTAATTTTAATATCACACTATTCCGAAACCACGCGAATGGGTTAACTTTAATACTAGACCATTCTGTAGCCACTCGAATGGGTTTAACATTAATACTGGACCATTCCGTAGCCACACGAATGGGTTTAACTTTAATACTAGACCATTCCGTAGCCACGCGAATGGGTTTAACTTTAATACTAGACCATTCCATAGCCACGCGAATGGGTTTAACTTTAATACTAGACCATTCCATAGCCACGTGAATGGGTTTGACTTTGATACTAGACATGGGTCACCATTCCAATTCAATTATATTCCATTTTGTCCAAATTTCCATAAATTCACTCGATCACGTTCCATTTCATTAGAAGCTTTCCAAGTGATAGATTCAAGATTAAGTATGAGTAGCCCTCGTAGGTCACATCCCCCATCTATGATGTTCATTGGTTACATTGAATGTGTTGTTAAGTTATTTCAATCCACACTCAACCTTAATTAGATCAACGAGGAGAATCCATCGATTCTATCCTTTACCATGATAATGACTCATTCAACACTCGCCCTTGACAAGCTTAAGGGGTACCGACGAGCATGATGGTATCTACAACCGAAACGACACCAAGAGGAGAATCCACACCAATTAGGAGAAGTCACCACAACAACCAAGAGATCCAACTAGACCCAATTTGACTCCAATGGTCCACTTAGGACATTTATCGAACACTCGGTGTTCACCAATCCCAAAGGTCCTACGATGATTATACGGACTTAATGTGACCGACCACATAACCACACAAGTCCTACGATAACCCAACGGTGTCAAATTCTCCAAGACACAACTCAAGATTCACATGGGCAATTCATTGAACACTTGGCGGCCCCTAACCCCAAAGGCCACCAATCAACCTACAAGTCACCAAGTCACAACCACACCACCACTAAACACCCCACAATGTCCATTAGCACTAGCCCTAGGTCACCTCAAGTAAGGAGGTCCATGAATATGCAAAAATACGATATTGATACAACAATACTACGAAGATGGCCCTAGTGTACACACACATACTTAATAATAGAGAGACGTTTACCCACTGGAAAAGTCGCCAGAGTTTGGAGGTCACTGAAAAAACGTCCAACACACCACCACGATCCAAGCCCATCATCGCATAGATCGTCTCGTGGGAGTGAGAGGGAGAGAGGCTGAATCTGGGCTCAAAATGCCCTCAAACACGCACACAAACATATATATATATATATGCCCCAAGGTGAAAAGAACACAATGCCAAAATATCTCTATGCACCGGTGCAAGGCAAATCTGCACCGGTGCAAACTCGCTTAAAATTCGTTCAGAAGGTCTGTCCACCGGTGCAGCCCTCACCTGCACTGATGCAAACTTGCTTAAAAATTTCAGAAGGTTTATGCACCGGTACAATGCTCACCTGCACCAATGCAAACACCCAAATACCACCTGCACCGGTGCAAGTCCATTCTACACCGATGCAAACTCCTCCTGAGATGAATTTTCCATGCCAAAGGACTCCGAAACTATCCCAGAACACTCCAAATCAAACACGAACAATATAGATGAACCAAGAAGAAGTACAACACTTAATTCCAATCACCAATATAATCCAAGGAGTCCATACTAAAATCCACCAATCGATTAGAATTGTGAATTTAATTCCAGAAATACCATTAGAAAATACGAATCGTGACATCTCATACCCTTTAAAGAAATTTTGTCTTCGAAATTGAATAGGAAAAGAGGGGATGAAAACTGAAGAATTTCACTCCTCAACGATGAATCGAAATTGAAACTCACCTCCACAACAAACTTCTCAAGAATAAGATCACAACATGTAATGACTCGGGGTACTTTTGGACCTACTTACATCATTTAACTTGAGTTCGGGATGTTTCGGGGTGGTTCGGAACCCCTTTTGCTGTCATTTTTCCCATTCGGTGCAGTTGCACCGGTGTAGTATGGTTGTGCATCGGTGCAGAGGTCCTCTTTGGACTTGCATTGGTGCAGAACCGATGCATGAGCTTACTATTTCTTGGAACATCAGTTGCATCGGTGTAGTTGAGATGTGCACTGGTGCAAATAGGTTTTTGATGTTACTGTTTAGATTTTGAAACAGTTGTATCGGTGTAGCATTGTCGTGTACCGGTGCAAAGGGTGTCTGAGAGCTTATTGTAGCAGGTTTGTACCGATGCAGAAAAGGCTTGCACCGGTGCAAAGTCTGTCTGGAAGACTTCATTAAGGGCATTTTGGGGATTTTCTTAGGGGCTCGTATTTAAGGAACCCTTGGCTCGAATTTGGCCATTTGTGGCTCTTCAAGAACCCTAGAGCAGCCCCTCTCCTCCCACTCTCCTTCATTCCAACTTCTCTCTTGATGTTGAGGATCATCCAAGGAGTTTTTGAAGAAATTGCAAGAACTAACGACGATCTACGCGCCAAGGGCTATCTAAAACACCTGCTACTTTCATCATTCACCGAAGCTCGGATGCAAGATTTTTGGTAAACCTACACTAAGGTAGGGGATATCCATCTCTAGAATGTTTGTGGTTGTGCCTTCTCCCTCTCTCCCTTAGAATCTTGTTAATTTGTGTAGATTTCGTGTATGACATGTACTTGTAAAATTGACCTAGGGTTTGAGGTCAAATAATGGAATTGATGGTTGATATGGAGTACTTAGGGTTGTATACACCTAAGACAAGGTTTAATTTCATGTTGGAACAACATATATGAAAAGCCTCAAGTTTGATGTTCCTCGATTGAAACCTTTGCATTTATATCCTTGGTTATTTTCGCAGACAAATAGTAGGATGTTGAAACAAAGTTGTACCCATGCTTGATCGAGTGTCCAAGTAAGCGTATCGAATCTATGCGTTTTGGTTGAGCTCGCTCCCACTCTTGTTGTGATCTCACTTTCGAGAAGTAAGTTTGTTGGTCTGGCTAGTCAGTTGGTATGGTTTTCATCCCTTCTTCTTCTTACTCAATTTCGAGGACGAAATTCTTTTAAGGTGGTTGAGATGTAACGACTCGGATTTTCATATTCGTTTTCTGGATTAAAAGTTATGGCTTAAATCGGTTCTTAGACGTTGAATATATCCATTGTATCACATCGATGATGAGTATATGGCTCCGGGGTACTTTTGGACCTACTTACATCGTTTGACTTGAGTTTGGGATGTTTCGGGGTGGTTCGGAACCCCTTTTGCTGTCATTTTTCCCATTCTGGTGCAGCTGCACCGGTGCAGTGTGGTTGTGCATTGGTGCAGAGGTCCTCTTTGGACTTGCATTGGTGCAGAACCGATGCATGAGCTTACTGGTTCTTGGAACATCAGTTGCATCGGTACAGTTGGGATGTGCACCGGTGCAGATAGGTTTTTGATGCTACTGTTCGGATTTTGGAGCAGTTGCATTAGTGCAGCATTGTCGTGCACCGGTGCAAAGGGTGTCTGAGAGCCTCCTGTAGCAGGTTTGCACCGATGCAGAAAAGGCTTGCACCGGTGCAAAGTCTGTCTGGCAGACTTCATTAAGGGCATTTTGGGGATTTTCTTAGGGGTTTGTATTTAAGGAACCCTTGGCCCGAATTTGGCCATTTGTGGCTCTTCAAGAACGCTAGAGCAACCCCTATCCTCCCACTCTCCTCCACTCTAACTTCTCTCTTGATTTTGAGGTTCATCCAAGGAGTTTTTAAAGAAATTGTAAGAACTAACGACGATCTACGTGCCGAGGGCTATTCGGAACATCTGCTACTTTCATCATTCACTGAAGCTTGGATGCAAGGTTTTTAATAAAGCTACACTAAGGTAGGGGATATCCATCTCTAGTATTTTTGTGGTTGCGCCTTCTCCCTCTCTCTCTTAGAATCTTGTTAATTTGTGTAGATTTCGTGTATGATATGTCCTTGTAAAATTGACCTAGGGTTTGAGGTCAAATAATGAAATTGATGGTTGATATGGAGTACTTAGGGTTGTATACACCTAGGACAAGGTTTAATTTCATGTTGGAACAACATATATGAAAAGCCTCAATTTTGATAAACCCTAATTGCACTAATTTGGGGGGTTTTGGTCTATATGAACTCGAATGGTAAAATTGACTTCGAAATTGTGAAATTGGATATAGATAAACCTTAACGGATGGGGTTTAGATGATGGTCATATAATATGAAATGTCATATGCACATTGACTATGTTGCGCGATATTATCCCTTACTCAAAATTGAATGGAACTGTGATATTGACCACCCATGACACGAATAGTGTGTGCTAAGGAACTTGGTACGATTGATCAAATACTTGATGATACTTGAGGGCCATGATCAAGATGGCATACTAGCCTCGGCTAGGAATATGATGACCATGTCGATCATGGTATACTAGCCCTCGGCTAGGAATGATGCTACTTAATGACCATGATCACATGGTATACTAGCTTTGGCTAGGAACATTGATGACCATAAAATATGGTATACTAGCTTCGGCTAAGAATATTGACGACCATGACATATGGTATACTAGCTTTGGCGAGGAATGCTAATGACCATGATATATGGTATACTAGCTTTAGCTAGGAATGTTGACGACCATAGCAACTATGGTATACTAGCTTTTGGCTAGGAATAGTAACGATGTCGCTTGGCACTACTTGACGAACGAGACACTTGAATGATACGGGATGCCTTGGTTAGGGATCCAGAAATATATCTAGAATGGGATTACGGACTAGACTTGCGATGAGATTCCGGTATACATTATTATTGTGGAATGTAGGAACTCATACTCCTTGAATTATAACAAAAAAGAGGAATGGAAACATATATGCACGTTGTGTGGGCACATGACTTGTTGTCCTTTGTACAGTACTTGCACACTTTAGTTGGATTGAAAATATGGTATTTTAGTTGGATCATTGCCTTGTATTGTCTTATGCATTTTGTTCGTATAATTCTGTATAGTCACACACTCGTTCACACCAGTCATAAACATGCTAGTTGATAGATATTTCCTACTTTGGCATGATACACCCTTCTTTTTAGACTTTGCAAGAAAGGATCCCTCTCTTGGAGATTTTTGAGCACTTTGATGCATTGGGGTATCTAGCAGACTTATGTACTTTTCTTCTTTTCATTTAGGCCTCTTTGGCTTGTAATAGAGTAGGATGTTTTTTTGTAAAACTTAAATTTGGTACTTCTCTCTCTTTACTACTCTATGGTTTGGAAAGTGGTTTTAATCTATATCATGCCTGGATTTAGATTTTATGTGTGTTGGGAATGGAATGTTACTTAGATGTTGGTAAATGATATGATGATCCATAGTTGTTCCCTACTTTAAATTGTTTTTAAAAAAATGGTTTGAAAATCCAGGGCGTGACAACTTGGTATCCAAGCTTTCGGTTGTGAAAACTTAGGCCTTTGGGGAGACTCTTTGTCTCTATGAGTTGCATTGAGTTTGATTTTGCATCATCTAGCATGTGTGTGTGAATGTTTTGAGCATGCATTGGCAATGATCCATAGGTTAGTGTAAATTAAGGAGTAATACGCGTGCATTGTCCCTTTATTTGGGTTTAACCCAGTCTAATGATTCCATTGACTATGAAAATCCGTCGTTGATTGAACTAGTTATTTGAGCCTTGTCTTGTGCTCTTCTCTCATAGAATTCATAATCTTTTGTAGAAATGGCTCACCGTGTTAGAGGAAGGGGTCGTGGTCGCCAGGGTGCAAATACACCTGATGCTTATAGTGAGGAAGGGAACGGTAGGATGCGTGGGGTGGAGAATGAGGTACCACCTGTAGTTCCCATTCCGGAAGGGCTTGTTGCCCCTAGCCAATTTGCCAGAGAGCTTGCGGCCGCTATGGTCGAGGCTAGTCGTGGATTTGCTGCTCTACAGGAGAATGCGGGAAACCGTACTATTGAGGCACTGCGTGAGTTCAAACGCATGGACCTTCCGAAGTTTAATGGTGATGGCAATCCCTTGGAAACGAATCACTGGCTGTTCAAGGTAAGGAAGGTTTTGGATACTCTGGATATCATGGAAGATAAGTTGCGGATCTCATTTGCTCCCTACCAGCTGACCGGAGAGGCTAGTCAGTGGTGGAGTTCGATCTTGGAGATGCGACGTGCTAGCTTGCTTGCTAGTGGAGATGCAGACCCACAGGCTATTCTCGATCCTGTTCGTGGGATAACCTGGGTTGATTTTCAGACTATCTTTGAAGAGCAGTATTTCCCCAAAAGCTACAGGGAGCAGTTGCGAGAGCAGTTCGAGCGACTAGAGCAGGGGACTATAATAGTGTCCCAGTACGCGATGCAGTTTCAGGCTTTGTCTCGATTCTGCTGGCTTTGGTGAGGTACTGGATACCTACCTTGAGCCTATTCCATTTTGGTCTTCATGAGATGACTTCTACATTGGAGGAGTATCATTTTGCTTTGAGGATGCAGCCTTCCTTAGAGACCGTGGCCCGCATATTCTGTGATCGGAGTGCTAGGATGGCTTTTCTGTGCATTGGCAGGCCCAAATAGGGCTTCCCTGATTTTTGATGACATTGACAGGATTCCGACTCTATGACCCGATTTTCTGTAGAGCCTCTTTGGCGATGAGGACTATTATGATCTGCAGGGGCTAATTTTACCTGACTTCTTGACAGTGGCG
The DNA here is from genome assembly GCA_002855965.1 of Monotropa hypopitys. Taxonomy (NCBI): domain Eukaryota; kingdom Viridiplantae; phylum Streptophyta; class Magnoliopsida; order Ericales; family Ericaceae; genus Monotropa; species Monotropa hypopitys. The sequence continues at coordinate 5,197 of NMUG010004007.1, read as the reverse complement.
CAGGTTCCCGCAGATGCATATGTGCCTTTTCATTTATATGGTTGGCAGGGCTATTCTTCCTGTGATATGATGGATAGCTGGGTCTGTGATGCTAGGGATCTGCTGCATGAGGATCTTTACTCCTTGACTGGATCATATGCTAGTTCAAAGGTAGAGATCCAGAGATCGCACTCTCGGCTACGTGCAACTCGTCGACATTTGGCTCGTGAGAGAGGGATTTACTACGAGGACATAGAGGGCTTACGATCTAGCTTTGCCTCCCTAGAGCACTTGTTCCCTAACTGCTATCCGGATATAACTCAGCTGCATATGGTTTTACGGATCCCCACTGTTTGTTAGATATGGATAGGTCAGACACAAAGACTGGTGATGTGTTGACTGCGATATAGAGAGATTTTCCAGACTTTGTTGGGCTTGCTGGATGCTTTCTTACGGAGAGACCTATAGTAGTTAGCATATTTTCATTCTATGTTTCTTTTTCCGTATAGAATGTCGATGTATTGTTTTTGTGTATAAATACATTTCTACTATTTGCAATCTTTACCAAATAAGCAAATATATTCATAGGCATTTATGATTCTCTGCTAAGAGGGATTGATACTCAATTTAAGTTGATCAACCTAAATAATTTTGTGAATAAGGCCTCATCGATTAATCGAAGGCGGAAACCTAGATTCATTTTTTTTAAAATGATTTTGTAATTTTTAACACATGAAGTGACAGACCGCTAGGACGAATCGAACTGAATCTTTAAAGAAACTGTTTCTTCAGAAGGCCGATTGTTGTATAGATGTCTGTTCTGACTTCACCGTTTGCTCAACTATGATCTGTTGGCTTAGCTGACCCTAGAGCATGTTTTTTTTTGTGTGTGTGTGTGTGTTTGTAGGCTTTTTCTTTATTCATTTTTGTCGTAACGCCCTTTCGGGTCATTAGTTACACTGGATGTCTTTTGATTTTGTTCCGATTTTTCTATGGCCCCCTCTCGGGTTTTAATCGTACTAGATTAATCCATTTTTGCTGTAGCCCCCTCTTGGGTTTTGACTACACAGGATTTGTAATCTCCCTTGTTTTGCCATGATCCCCTCTCGGGTTTTAACCACGCGGAGTTTCTCCGATGTTGCCATAGTTTTCCTTCTTAGGTTTTAACTATGCTGGATTTGAAGATGATTTTTCTTTGATATGACTCGTGTTTTAACTTCGACAAGGCATAAACTTCTTGACCAAGCTCCAATGATTTTTGAATGAATGTAAGCACTTCCATTATGAGGAGAGGCTGAAGAGTTCAGAAAGAAATAGAGAGAGATCTTTTGTAGAATCCCCCTTTTTGTTTGTGTAAGGGGGTAGCGATTTGTGTTTGATTATCGTATAAACATGATGATGATAAAATTTTCTTTTTGCATCGCTCTTTTCAGATAAGAGGAGAAAGAAAAGTTTTTGTTGAAGTCTCGAAAGAGAGAGTAGAAATGCTACTTCACTCAAATTTTACGAGATCAATCGATAAGAAGATGATGACTTTATTGAATTTAAAATCAAATCATTACTTAAAAAAGCCACTACTGGTCAGACATAGTAAAGCTTGAACGTATCAGAATTTAGAGGGAGGGGGGAGCTCGGGTCCTATCCATTTATGCTAGGATAATGGCTCTATCTGATAGCACTTTGGCCACGATGAAGGGCCCTTGATAATTGGGGGAAAACTTCCCTTTTGTTTCTTTTTAAACGGGAAGAATCCGCTTCAAAACCAGGTCGCCTTGCTGAGAGAACCTTGGTCGTATACTTTTGTTGAAGTTTTTGAAGATTCTCCATTGATAGTATTGAGAGTGGAAAACTGCTGCTAGTCTTTTCTTATCTAGGAGGCCAACTGGTCGTGTCGAGCCCTGATCCATTCTATGTTTTCTATTATGGCCTCCATCATGATCCGGAGTGATGAGATTTGAATTTTTGGGATGAGGACAGCTTCGCAGCCATAGACTAGGGAATACGGAATTGCCCCAGTAAAAGTTCGAGTAGATGCCGGTAGGTCATGAGTGAAAATGGAAACTTCTCACGCCGGTCCTGGTATGTATCTGTTATCTTATGGATGATCCGCTTGATGTTTTCGTTTGCTTCTTCTACCACTTCATTCATCTTTGGATGGTAGGTGGTTGGATTCCGATGTTGAACATAGTAGTCGATGATGACTAGCATAAAGAGGCAGCTTTTGAAGGCTCTGGAATACAGGTGAGATGGGTCTCTATAGGTTTTAGGCTCGACGCCTTCTGATTTTCTGATGCGTGTTTTCGCATGGTTTGTCAGCTTCTGATCGGATCCTAATCCAACTTGTCTTTGCGATTGTGCACTCGACGTGCTAAAGTTTGTTTGATCGTTTCCAATGTGAAAGGATGAACGTTCGATTTTTTTTCTTTTTAATTTGTTATTTGTTTATCTTAGCAGAGAAGATAAATGAACAGAATATATGAAACTTTTCTTGACATATAGATGTAACAAGATAGAAGAACATATATTATACAAGCATAAAATTTATCAACATTTCAAAATAGAAAACGAAACATAAAATAAACAATATGCATAATTTGTCGCGGTTTACCATGAGGTGCAGGCTTGATAGATTGGGAAGATCGTCCGGTTGTATGGTTGTTCCCCTGGATGAGTGGGGCAGATTGTATGCTGAAGATTTTGATTTCATGACAGAAGGTTAATGGTGGCAGTTGGTAGTTCGCCAGACATTTGCGTTAAACCCTTGATAGAATTATTTTCTTCCCGCCAAGATATGACAGTGAGCGGGAATTCTTCAGAGATCCATTCATCCCCTAATGATTCGGGAATGGGATGGTGGTGACGTTGGGAGGTGGCTTAGTGTCCTCCAAACTTATTGTCCCAGAGTTGAGAAGGTCTTGCACCTTGTGTTTTAAACTTCTACAAGTTTCGGTATCATGACCAGTCTGGTTTGAATGAAAGGCACATTTTAGATCAGTCCGAAACTGTGGGGGAAGTGGTTTAGGTAAAGACCGTGCAGGAACGAGGTTCAACTGCCCCGATGAGATTAGACATTGAAAAACCTCCATCATTGGGGTTGCCAATAGAGTAAAAATTTTGTTATTTTTCTGTGAATTTCTCGGGAGCAGGCTTTGAGGTTCCGTATTATGGAAGGTTTGACTTTGGTATATGTTTTGCGGTGGATAGAAGGCTGGTTGTTGTCGAGGGTGATTTGAATACCCTAGTTGGAAAGAGAATGGGTTTGAAACCGAGGGGACTGCCCTAGTGTTTGGTAGTGGAAAAACTTCCTTGCTCCCGGGAGACGATTGTGATGGGGGAGCTTGTGATTGGATGAGCTGGCTGAGTAGAGCTCGGTTGGTGATCTTAAGCTCTTGAATCTCTCTTTGGAGTGCCTCAGACTCGGGCCCAAAAGTAGGTTCAAACTCGATTCCACAGTGAGGGCAATGTTGTCTTCCAGCCATTGTTTTGGACAAATGATCTGACGATCCTTCTGTATGAATGATCTGGACGAACAGTGTCTGTACCTGTGCGGCAACACTAAGCGCAGATCAAGATACAAGGAGAATGTCTTTGGGGGTATTGGAGATGTACGAACTTCCTTTGAGATTTATAATTCAAGACATACCTCGGACATGGAGTCTGGAGGATAGTCTTGGATTTTATAAATTCTTGGGAGATTTTTGAAATGACAAGTCCATAATCTACTTTTGACCAATACCCTTAGGGACGTTGACGATTTATGATGTCTAGCAGATATATGTGTTTAAAGAAGAAAGTCTTTGGTATAATTGGAGACGGATGGACTTCCTTATAAATTTAAAATTCGAGATGTGCCTCGGACATGGAGTCTGGAGGATTTTTTCGGATTTGTAAATTTACTTGGGGATTTTGTTTGAAAAATATCAAGTCCATAGTCTATCGCGACCAACATCCCTAAAGACTCTAATGTATCTTGAAAAATTTGTGTGTTTAGCAAGTATGAATATAAGGATTTCCCTCGGAATATAAATGTTTGCCCTAGAGTAGTAAATAGGGTTTTGGCTTGACTCTGTTACTGGCTTACTATATGCAGTATGAAGCTATGTTTGGCTGATAAGGTTTAATGGCTCCCAAGTCTTCAGACCTCCGGCCTCGTTAGAGAAACCATCGTAGAGTCGATGATTTGGTTGGGGTGCCTCATTTCCTGCTACGGACTTTTTAGGGTCGCATCAGCTTACTGTCGGGCCCCGATAGGTTGATTGGGACAGCTTCTATTTTGGGCAGTCACGACCTCCACCCAAAACAGGTAATGATGCAAATAATGTATGGAAAACGTACATATGCAATGTAAGTAATTTTTTTTTGAAAATGAGGGAAAATCCTTTTTGCAGTTATATCAACAAGTAAGATATAAGCAGGAAAAAAAATAATAGTTTCAGCGCAACAATTTTTATCAACGCAGAACCTGTTTATTTTAGCAATGCGCCCTGTAATCTTTCCTGAAAATAAGTAAACACGATGAAAATCAGTAATAATAAGCCGAGAATTGATTGTTTTTGAAATTCTAGAAAAGATTTATTAAAGGAACGACCTCTCTTGGTCTATTTTATCCATATGGCACTCATGTCGATTTGGTAGCCTATTCCGATGCTGATTGGGCTGGATGTATTGATGACCGGAAAAGCACATCGGTAGGATGCTTTTATCTGGGAAACTGTCTCATTTCTTGGCTAAGTAAAAAGCAGAACTGCGTGTCGTTGTCCACGGCTGAAGCCGAGTACATCGCCGCAGGTAGTTCTTGTTCACAATTATTATGGATGAGACAGATGTTGTCAGACTACGACATCTCTCAAAGCGTCATGACAATCTTCTGTGACAATACAAGTGCTATTAATATCTCTAAGAATCCTGTTCAACATTCGAGAACAAAGCACATTGATATTCGTCACCATTTCATTCAAGAGCTGGTCGAGGATGGCATTATATCGCTTGAATTCGTGTCCACCAATGATCAAAAGGAGGACATATTCACTAAGCCACTGGATGCCCTCCATTTTGAGGATTTAAGTAACTCCATTGGCCTCATCTCTCTTGAAAATCCTGCGTAGTCAGGAATCTGTTCGTCAATTTTTTTTTTATTTTTTTATTTTTTTGGGGGGTTTATTGTATATTTATATATTTCTTCTGAATGCTCTCATATACGTAGTCACTGACACTTCGC
>NMUG010004006.1:0-14236 GCA_002855965.1 Monotropa hypopitys | reverse complement strand
GTGGGAACCGGTGGGACTGTCAGGCAGTCTGGCAAAATCAGCTCCCCGCAGATCATAGTAGCCCTCATCGCCAAACAGGCTCCATAAACAATCGGGCCAAAGAGTCGAAATCCCGTCAATGTTATTAGAAATCAAGGAAGCCTTTTTTAGGCCTGTCAGTGCATAGAAAGCCGTCCTAGCATTCCGAGCAGGGAATATACGGGCCACGGTCTCTAAGGGGGACTGCATCCTCAAAACAAAATGGTACTCCTCCAACGTAGGAGTCATCTCATGAAGGACAAAACGAAACAGGCTCAAGGTAGGTATCCAGTACCTCACCAAAGCTAATAGAAAGTCTGGGGCAACGTGAACGGTCAAGAAACTATCCAACCCACCAAATAACGACTCAAACAAAAGCCGCTCACCTGGGGCAAAAAATGCTCACCAAGCAACTAGGAGCACAACAAAAGCAAGTGCAAATAACATTTTCCTACAAAGAAAAACAAAGTATCAGTATCCTTTTTACATGTCTATGCAATACAAAGTAGTAGACTAAAAAGGAGTACAACAACAAAAAAAGACAAACTGAAATATGTACATTGCATACAAAATATTTCTATTACAAAAAAAAGAAGAACAAAAAGAGCTAACTATGTAGTATCCTACTAAAAAAACAAAATCTATACAATGCATATCTGCTGCAAAAAAAAAAATCTATGTCTATGTGCTGCAAGTATCAAACATCTCGGCTCCTACCATCATCATGTCGTCTGCGACGTCTGGGTCTCCGGTCAACAGAACCTCTAGGGGGGTTCGGGGCGGCTTGAAAGAGAAAGAAAAATCCACCAGCCATAGAAAAGAAAGTAAAGCAGGTCTACATAGATGTACAAAAATACAAAGACAGAAAGTAGACCACTGTGTTTACGTACCTCATCTGGGGGAAAATCCTGGCCTAGTGGCGCTCCTCTCTGGCGAGCCCTCCACTGTTGGAAGTCCTGAAAGTAGCACATTTTCTCCGCATCAGAAAAGGGCTGGAAGTCTGGGCTTTGCGATCAGTACCCCTCATCATCTGAAAGAAGCACTCCTGCTCAGCGCCGATCGAATGTCCACCGCGAACTGAGGTCGTAGTGGTAAAGTGGACGATGAACATACTCCAGAACCAGGCAGTTTAGTCCCCCTCCATCATGAACCTAGCAACATCAAAATCTCCCACAACCAGAGACCAAGCCTGTCCAAAAGTATCAACAAATGGGCATCTGGGGATCCGAACCTCTCCCATCGTCTGATGCTAATAATGGTCACCCATATACAACTCCCAGAAAGAAAAGGAGAAGAATGTGCATGTCACACTCGAAAAAAATTTAATTATTTTCCATCCGTTTTAAAATAAAATAATATCGATCGATTAAATCTTTTTCGGAATTTAATTTTACATCGTTCAGTTCCCTGCGGCTCGTATTTTATTCTACTGATCCTGTCTGAGTGAGGCAAGTCTTGGTTTGTAGGGTTTTGTGTTCTGAGTGCGGGCAAATTGTTGTGGTGAAATTCGGGTTTCGTTTGGGGTCCCGGGAGTTGTTCGAAAGTGTTGTGAGTGTTTAAATTCATTTAAGAGAATTAAAGTTAATTATTTAATTATATAATCAAAAATCAAAAAAATATATATATACACCAAGAGAGTTGTATACAGGGGTTACGGGTATCCCATTCATTCCTTCTTACCCGATCACTCCCCCCGCTAACCCTAGCCGCCGCAGCACCCAACCCCCTCCATGCCCGCCGACCTCCTCTCCCTCACCTCTCTACTCCATCAGTTCTCTCACTCTGGTGCTGCCTCCCCTCTCCCCTCTCTAGCGCGCGGCAGTCCCCTTCCCCGATCTCCCTCTCTCTGCGTACAACCCTCTCTCCCTCTCCTCTCCCAGCCGCGTTTTCCCCCTCTCCCGAGCTCCCTCTCCCTCTGCCACCTCCTCTCTCTCGCACCCCACGTCCCTCTTCCCCCTCCTCCCTTGCGCACACAGTGGTGCGCGGAACGGTGTGGCGGTGCTATGGGTGTGGTGGCTGCGGTGGTGGTGCTAAGGGTGCGGTGGCTGCGGTGATGGTGTGGTGGTGCTTGGTACACGTCTTTGGGTGGTGAGTTGGTGGTCTCGCGAGGTGTGTCTAGTGGCAGCAGAATGGGTTGTGGTGCGACAAAAGGACGTTCAGCGTTAGTGACTGATGGGTGTCGAAGCGCGGCGAGGTACAATGAAGGATGGACGAGCAGTGTCGCGCGACAGTTGAAGCTTCGCGTCAGTGGGTAAGCCTCTGTTCCTCTTGTTTCAGTATCCAAAGTCGTTTGTCATTCGATATTGACTATCTATCAGATTTTAGGTGTCAGCCTTAGCGAGCGATGGTAATCAGTGGCGCACGACATTCGAGGCTTCGACCACCACTTATGGTCGCGTCGGCAGGTATATCTTATTCCCGGTTTAATTGTCGTTCAATCGAAATTGGTAATTTATGCCAGTAGGAGGTGTGGAGATAGATTCCTGTTGTTGTTGTTGTTGGCGCTTTAGTGCGGTTCTCCTATTTTGGACAGGTTAATGCCAAAATGTCTAGCAAATTCCTTGTCGACAATTGTCACATAAATTCCAATCGAGGTAGAGTTTTCTATCCCTCTCGTTTGTATTGTTGGCGTTGTACTTCTTTCTCGTTCATTTTTATGAAATTCCATCAAGTCTTGTATATTCGTAAAATTTGTATCAGAGTGTTGTCGTTCACTTAAATTGGTCGCATTGAGTTTTGACTAGGGTCGTTGCGTTCTCCCTAGGACGTTGGTTGGTCGATTTCAAGTTCGATTATAAAAAACCCCAATTCTTGTGAAAAACCTGTCCTTGTCGTTTTATGAAATCAAATTGGGGATCTTTGGCTTGTTTTGAACACTCTCGGATAGTTTGTGGGTCAAATGGTGTTTTGACACGTTTTGTGGAAAATCGAACTAAGTGAAATGGTTTGTAAACGATTGACACATTTTTGGAAAGAAACGGAAATGTTTTGGAAAGGGACGTTTTGTAAACATACGAAATTGGTGTTTAGGCCATGGGCCTTAAGTTGGAAAGTTGGAAATTGTTGTTGAAATTGTATAGTGGGCTTGGCCCACCGACTCTTCGGAGGAATGAGGATTATCAAGTGCTTTTATTCAGGTTGAGGCCTTGGGATGTACCGAAAGGAGTCTCCCACGATATTGCGCAATGAGGATAGTACTAAACCCTCCCGACGGATGGGGAATCGAGGAATAGACGTGTAGAGGTTGATGAGCCTCTATGACGGAATGGCTACGCACTCTTGAGAATACTCGATGGATTGATATTTGCCTTGCTCCTACTAGAAGGCACGGAAATGGAATACACGTGATACTTGGAAGAAAATGGGAATTGGAATACGTTTGGAATACGAAAAATGAGACTTTTACTTAGTGTGAGTCGACACTTGACACAATTCCCTGTTGGCCTTGTCTAGGCAATTTCTTTTGGAAAAGATCAGTTACGAGTACTTTTTTCTCCCGAGTCTTGGTTAGACACAGCATTTTACTACTTTTCTCTACGATGAGTCAGATATGGAATTTTGAAAGAAAAGGAAATTTTTTGAATATAATGAGATCCATAGCATTGCATCATTTATATTCTTTGCATTGTCACTCACGTGCACCCCAATAGTATAGACGTTAGGAGATGGACTATCTTTACCAGGCGGTCGTGCCTGACCCTCTACTTTTGTAGGACCTTTCCTCCTTGACTTGGAGAGGCTGCGGGATCCTTTATTGGACTTGGAGCTGGACTGGACAGTAGATGATAGGTTGTCTTACTTTTCAGTTTCAGCACTTTCTTTTCTCTACTATTGGCCGCGTTGTACAGGATTACTTATAAAATCCTATTTTGGCCTTTCTCTTTTATTTGGGGCACTATTATATAGGGTTGTGTTATAAAACCCTTTTTGCCTCTGTTCAGTTGTATTTCTTTTCATAACAAGCATGTGTTGTAATAAGTAGTGTAATAGATGTGTGTGTGGTAGATGACACTTTACTTATATGTTTGGATACTCGTTATCTATATTTAACACTTCTAAAAAATATGTCTCAAAATTTGGGAGTGTTACAGTTGGTATCAGAGCGCTCGTTCCGACTTACCTAGGTCTTTGGGTGAGACTTTTAGTCTCAATGAGCGCACCGTTTCTTTTGTGTAGCTCTGACGGATTGCATTTAGGGTGCATGGCATGTGTATCTAGGCATTGAATGTGTGTGCATTGCATGGATCTCATAAAATAACAAGTTTTTATAACTCGAAATAACAAAATGGTTTGGAAATTCGTGGTGTCTACTTCTCCGAGTTGGTCGTGTTGTTGTTATTTTAGGATTTTGAGTAAAATCCTGTCTTTGTTGAGGTGACTTTCGGGTCTGTCTTGGCATTTGTTAGAGGATCTTGTCGATGTTGGACTTGTGTGTTCCTGTTATATCCTCTTGTTGATAGTGTTGTCACCTACTCTGTTGTGGTGAACCGTTTTGAGTTCCTAGTTCTTAGAGTGCGAATGAGTTCCTTCGTTGGCTCTTGTGATGATTAGACTTCTTGTTCCTCGATATCGATCGTTGGTGGGTACAATTATGGAATGTCGAGCCTATCCCTTCGTAGGACGCAAATCTTCGTTGTCGTCGTCGTGGCTTTTGAGCCTATCTCTTGTAGCGGATGATGAATTTTATGACGGTTTGTTGATGGATTCTCGTTTTCTCTCCTAGTGAGAATGAAAATTATGCGTGCAATTGGTTAACCGTCTCTTGAGTTCTCTCTCTTGTGATCCCGGATGAACTCCTCCTGCAGTATTCCTTGTATAAGATTGTCGTTCTTCTTGACATTGATGATTGGATAATTGTTCTTTGCGGTTTGAAAATGGTAGTGCTCTTGCGAGTGAGCCTCGAATTCTATTTCTCTTCTGGACGTTGATCTTTGGAGTTTGTCGTTTGCCCTGTTGGCTCCGACTGTTTTTTGGTGGTTGAGTTTTGGCTCCCATTTCAATTGCGTGGTTGACTTCTTGCTCGATAGCCTAGTTGTTGGTGGTTGTTCGCTCTTGGGATTGATTTGATCTCCCTGTCTCATTTCGTTTCTTGTGTAAGTTGTGGAATCTCAGAATGACCTTACTTGTGGGATTGAAATTGGTGGTTGCCATTTGGTGTGTTGGCACTTGGTGATCTAGTGGTTGTTAACTCCTTTGGAAGTGAGGACATCTTAGTGTGGTAAGGCCTTGTCATGGCATAGATCGTGTATGGTTCACTTGGGATGTGAAGTATCATTGGGTTGGCAGATCCTCCTTGAAGATTAGCACTAAGTGGTTAATGTTAGTGGTGGTAGTGTTTTACCCTTCCTTGATGCGAGAGTTGAGTTTGGCATGTGGTTTGAGGTTCTTGAAGGATTTGTGTTAAACTTATTGCCTTGCGGTTGCAGTACTTCTTGGTTGATTGAGAAGGATGAAAGAGTTTAAGTGTGGTATCTTGTTCTTGTGGTAGCCCTAAGTTGTGACTTGAAGTATTACGAGATGGACTGAGTTGTGTAGGTCCACTGATGGTTAGGTAGTTACTTGATCATTTGGGTATTTAGTTAGCCAGTTGTGTCAGTGATTGGGTTGTTTGGTTAATTGGATTGTGGAACAACTTGAGAAATAGCCTTGTGTTGAGATTGTCTTAATTGGTTGTTGGGCTTGTTTTGTGAATTGAGTGTTAGACCTCCTTTTGAGGTGCCTTGGTGTTTGTTGATGAGTTGTCGTTGTTGTGGTTGTGTTATGAGCTGTGAAAGTGGTTTGAGGATTTTAGTTCTCTCTTGATGTTTTGGAGAGATAGCACGTGTGTGACTGTCTTGTGGTTCTTCCTAGAAGTGGCATTTGGGTTCTTGCCTTATCGGATGATAATGTGGAGAGTGAATGAGTTTGGATTAAGAGATAGAAGTGTAGAGACCTTGGTTGGTGACGTAGAGTTGGGATGCGGATTTGACTTGAAGTCTTTATTTTGGATGAAAGGAATGATTTGGTCGATGTATTGAGGTGTCGTACATTTGCTTGGGATTTGAAGACGAGAGTAGGGTTTGCTTCTCATTTGGGCATAAGATTGTAGAAGGTGATTTATGCTTGGGTATTCCTTTTGACTTCGTCTTGGCGGTGATGTGTTGTTCGTCTCGCGCGTATGGATTTATCTACTTTGTAGAACTTGTTGTCAGGAATCGTATCCCTGCTTCATGCACTCTTGTCTCGTGGGTTGCCTTCTTACATTTGTTCTTGTTCGCCATGTCTTCATGCGAATCCAGATTGTTGTCGTATCCGTTGGCGCCGTGTCCTTTTGCGTTTGGACACTTCTATTCTACGATGTTGTCTCTCCTTGGAGATTATTTGAGAGTGCGTTGTGGGATTGGTTTGTGGTTGGTGTGACCAGTGAGACGGATTTACCTCTGTGTTGTGCAGCTGTGTTGCGAGCGTTGGGGTAGAATGTTTGTGTCTCTTTAAAGTCGACTGCACTGACTTGGATTGTGGTGATGTTTGGCGTGACCGTTGTGTATAGTCCGTGTCATGTAGTGTAGGAATGAACATGAAGGATTGTTTTGAGAAGGTGACTGGCTAGCACATTTCAAATCAAACTTCATAGTCATTCTGGTACCGCGCTAGGTGTGTGCGGGTTGGTTTGTAAGATTTTGACTGTTCGGTTCTTCTTTTGGTGGCGTTGTGGTCGTTTGGTGTGATTCGGGTGTCACGATTGTTGTGTGACCATCCCTGACGGGTTGTCTTGCCTTTAAATCTTGCGTCATATCGGTTGGATTGTTCCTACCTTGTTCGGAAATCTTTTCGGGGTCGTTTTGTGCGTTCGTGGTGTGAAAGCCGTTGTGGACTTATTTGCGATAGTCGAAAATCATTATTTTATTTTTCTAAATTTTTTAGAAAAATATTTGAAAAATTCGGGGTACCCATATCGTGTCCGTACCGTATCACCGTATCGGTACCGTACCGGCGTATCCTTGGTGTATCGGAGTACCCTAGGCATGTCCTAGGAGTATCCTTAGTGTATCGGCGTGTCCTAGGAGTATCCTTAGTGTATCGGTGTGTACTCGGTGTGTCCGTGGTGTGTCGGCGTATCCGCACCGTACCCTTCGCGTGTCGGCGTATCCGTACTGTATCCCCTCGTATCCGTGGCATTTCGATACTCAGAAATTTTCTTGGCATGTCCACGTTGTGTTGTGGTACATTCTAGAATTTTGTGGAATTTGTGAAAAAATTTCGGGGCATTATTCTTGCGGTTTGACATCCGTATCGCATCTTCGTTCGAAAATGTGCATTTCTTGCTTGTTTGATCGGTTTGGGAACCTATGGTTGCGCGAAAACCATTTCTATAGAAACTCTTGACTCTCTCGAGGACGATGTTGTTTGTGTAATATCGGTTCTTCTTTGGCATGTTGCATTGCGACGTACTCCTTACCTTGGGGTATGTTGCGCGTTTAAGGAAGTTTGCAGTTTGTTCTGTTTGCAGTTGTTGTGGGCGTTGTCTTGGATGAAACTGTTGTTGATTGTGGATCTCTTTTGGCGTTGTTTGTTCGTTGGTGGAGTTGTTTCGGTTGGAAATTCCTTTGTTGTTGTTGCCGGTCCTCGTCGTGAATTTATTCATGCGTTTGGTGCTTTTGGGCATTGTTCCCTTCGTGGTATTGCGGTTCGACTCTTCTACATTGGAAATTTCGAGAACGAAATTTTTGTAAAGAGGGTAGTTTGTCACACTCTGGAAAAATTTAATTATTTTCCATCCGTTTCAAAAAAAAAAATAATATCGATCGATTAAATCTTTTTTCGGGATTTAATTTTTCATCGTTCAGTTCCGTGCATCTCGTATTTTATTCTACCAATCCTGTCTGAGTGAGGCAAGTCTTGGTTTGTGGGTTTTGTGTTCTGAGTGCGGGAAAGTTGTTGTGGTGAAATTCGGGTTTCGTTTGGGGTCCCGGTAGTTGTCCGAAAGTGTTGTGAGTATTTAAATTCATTTAAGAGAATTAAAGTTAATTATTTAATTATATAATCAAAAATAAAAAATATATATACACCAAGAGAGTTGTATACAGGGGTTACGGGTATCCCATTCCCTCCTTCTTCCCCGATCACTCTCCCCGCTAACCCTAGCCGCCGCAGCACCCAACCCCCTCCATGCCCGCCGACCTCCTCTCCCTCACCTCTCTACTCCACTGGTCCTCTCACTCCAGTGATGCCTCCCCTCTCCCCTCTCTGGCGCGCGGCAGTCCCCTTCCCCGAGATCCCCCTCTCTGCGCACAACCCTCTCTCCCTCTCCTCTCCCAGCCGCGTTTCCCCCCTCTCCCGAGCTCCCTCTCCCTCTGCCTCCTCCTCTCTCTTGCACCCCACGTCCCTCTTCCCCCTCCTCCCTTGCGCACCCAGTGGTGCGCGACGCGGTGTGGCGGTGCTATGGGTGTGGTGGCTGCGGTGGTGCTAAGGGTGCGGTGGCTGCAGTGATGGTGTGGTGGTGCTTGGTACACGACTTTGGGTGGTGGTTTGGTGGTCTCGCGAGGTGGGTCTAGTGGCAGCAGAATGAGTTGTGGTGTGACGGAAGGACATTCAGCGTCAGTGACTGATGGGTGTCGAAGCGCGGCGAGGTACAATGAAGGATGGACGAGCAGTGTCGCGCGATAGTTGAAGCTTCACGTCAGTGGGTAAGCCTCTATTCCTCTTGTTTCAGTATCCAAAATCTTTTGTCGTTCGATATTGACTGTCTGTCAGATTTTAGGTGTTAGACTTAGCGAGCGATAGTAATCAGTGGCGCGCGACGTTCGAGGCGTCGACCACCGCTTGTGGTCGCGTCGGCAGGTATATCTTATTCCCGGTTTAATTGTCGTTCAATCGAAATTGGTAATTTATGCCAGTAGGAGATGTGGAGATAGATTCCTGTTGTTGTTGTTGTTGTTGTTGTTGGCGCCTTAGTGCGGTTCTCCTATTTTGGGCAGGTTCATGGCAAAATTTCTAGCAAATTCCTTGTCGGCAATTGTCACAGAAATTCCAATTGAGGTAGAGTTTTCTATCCCTCTCGTTTGTATTGTTGGCTCTATACTTCCTTCTCGTTCATTTTTATGAAATTCCGTCAAGTCTTGTATATTCGTAAAATTTATATCGGAGTGTTGTCGTTCACTTAAATTGGTCGCATTGAGTTTTGACTAGGGTCGTTGCGCTCTCCCTAGGATGTTGGTTGGTCGATTTCGAGTTCGATTATGAAAAATCCCAATTCTTTTGAAAAACCTGTCGTTGTCATTTTATGAAATCAAATTGGGGATCTTTGGCTTGTTTTGAACACGTTTTGTGGAAAATCAAACTAAGTGAAATGGTTTGTGAACGATTGACACGTTTTTGGAAAGAAACGGAAATATTTAGGAAAGGGACGTTTTGTAAACAAACGAAGTTGGTGTTTAGGCCATGGGCCTTAAGTTGGAAAGTTGGAAATTGTTGTTGGAATTGTATAGTGGGCTTGGCCCACCGACTCTTCCGAGGAATGAGGATTATCAAGTGCTTTTATTCAGGTTGAGGCCTTGGGATGTACCGAAAGGGGTCTCCCACGACATTGCGCAATGGGGGTAGTACTAAACCCTCCCGACGGATGGGGAATCGAGGAATAGACGTGTAGAGATTGACGAGCCTCTATGACGGAATGGCTACACACTCTTGAGAATACTCGATGGATTGATATTTTCCTTGCTCCTACTAGAAGGCACGGAAATAGAATACACGTGATACTTGGAACAAAATGGGAATTGGAATACGTTTGAAATACGGAAAATGAGTCTTTTACTTAGTGTGAGTCGACACTTGACACAATTCTCTGTTGGCTTTGTCTAGGCAGTTTCTTTTGGAAAAAATCAGTTACGATTACTCTTTTCTCCCGAGTCTTGGTTAGACACAGCATTTTACTACTTTTCTCTACGATGAGTCAGATATAGAATTTTGAAAGAAAATGAAATGTTTTGAATATAATGAGATCCATAACATTGCATCATGTACATTCTTTGCACTGTCACTCACGTGCACCCCAATAGTATAGACGTTAGGAGATGAACTATCTCTACTAGGCGGTCGTGCCTGACCCTCTACTTTTGTAGGACCTTTCCTCCTTGACTTAGAGTGGCTGCGGGATCCTTTATTGGACTTGGAGCTGGACTAGACAGTAGATGATAGGTTGCCTTACTTTTCAGTTTCAGCACTTTCTTTTCTTTATTGTTGGCCGCGTTGTACATGATGACTTATAAAATCCTATTTTGGCCTTTCTCTTTTATTTGGGACACTATTGTACAGGGTTGTGTTATAAAACCCTTTTCGCCTCTATTCAGTTGTATTTATTTTCATAACAAGCATGCGTTGTAATAAGTAGTGTAATGGGTGTGTGTGTGGTAGATGACACTTTACTTATATGTTTGGATACTCGTTACCTACATTTAACACTTCTAAAAAAAATATATCTCAAAATTTGGGAGTGTTACAGTGCATCTCTGAGATGCCAAATATATCTCGATGCCATATGTGCCTCCCTCTGTCAAGTAAAAGAACGGCTCCCAGATGACATCATCTGTCGTGATAGGCTCCAACTAGGAGTGAAGCATCACGAAGTCCAGCAAATCCAAAGAACGTGCATATGGATGCGGCCACTGCAAAGCCCTAGTGATCTCATATCCAAGGCTAGTGGGACGAGAGTGCCCCACGCTCATATGCTCGAAGGACCACCATAACAGAAAGGGCCAAAATCTCAACTGTGTCAGTACTAGGCAACTAACTCTCCTCCTCATAGCCTGGAGGAACGAGGCAAATGTGAAAGACCCCCAGTCAAAGAGGGCACCATTCGGGAAATCCACCATCCCAATGTAAGGTACCGGAAACAAAGTGCCATTGTTATTCAGAAAATACGACACTATCAAGTAAAAAAGTAAATGACGCTGCCGCTGGTACAGCTCCCAACTGTCTATCTCCATTGTGTAGAAGAAGTCTCCACCCCTCAGCACTGATCCCGGGATCCGTCTCCCGTTCATCTCATATTGGGAGATACCCAACACTCTCATCGCATCAAGGACAGTCCCCTCCATCCTCTGGACTGGGACCCCTCCAAACCTCAAACCTGTGATAACGGCCCACTCAAACGGGGTAATGCCTAGCTCACAATTGCCTAAATGGAGTGTGTGGGTCTCACTAAACCAGTGCTCGGCAAGGGCCTGAATCAAAGTATGCTTCAAGCAGAATGGGGGAATGGCCAGAAAGTCGCCGAAACCCTGCTCGACTAGAAAATCTCTATACACTGGATGCGCCTGGTTGCAGATCTAAACTTCCTGGAACCACGCTCTGCAAAAAGTCCTCTCAGGTAGAACCACCCGGGCTCGCAAATACATCAACGGATGAGACCGAAGCTGTGTTAGAAGCAGTGTGTCAAAAACACTCAAGCTGCCCCCCTAAGCTCCTCGGGAACCATCGTCCCTCTCAACTAAGACCCCACACCATCTCGGGAAAAAGCCTCAAAATATCCAAATCGTGATGCCACCACGTCGCCTGCATCCGCTGCATAATCTACATTAGCAATGTCAAGGGGAGACTCCTCCCTCTCCTCCTCCGTAGGTCTCGAAGGTCTAGCCTCATCTACAGGCTCCTTCCCTGGTATACGCCAAGAAGTCATCTTACAAAACAAAGAAAGAAATCATTAAACCCTACTGGTGAAACAACTCATGTCCAGGTAACAAAAATCTACAAACTCTAAAGGTACAAAAGTTCAGTAACATCTCTCTATGGTTATCGACACAGATAAAATTTCGAAACCTATGGTAGTATCTATCTAAGGCTATAGGTTTACGCTTTTAGAAACCTCGATGGTACCTTCCTAAGGCCATAGGTTAAGTTTTTCACAAACCTACGGTAGTATCTATCTAAGGCTACATGTTTATATTTTCAAGAAACTCAGTGGTATCTTCCTTAGACCACAAGTTAAATTTTTTAAAAACCTCGGTAGCATCTATGTAAGGCTCCAGGTTCACATTTGCAAAACCTATGGTAGTATCTATCTAAGGCTACAGGTTTATGCTTTTAGAAATCTCGATGGTACCTTCCTAAGGCCATAGGTTAAGTTTTTTACAAACCTACGGTAGTATCTATCTAAGGCTACAGGTTTACGTTTTCAACAATCTCAGTGGTATCTTCCTAAGACCACGGGTTAAATTTTTCAAAAACCTCGGTAGCATTTATCTAAGGCTCCAGGTTCACATTTGCAAAACCTACGCTAGTATCTATCTAAGGCTACAGGTTTACATTTTCAAAACCTCGATTGTATCTTCCTAAGGCCACATATTAAATTTTTCAAAAACCTCGGTAGCATCTATCTAAGGCTCCAGGTTCACATTTGCAAAACCTACGGTAGTATCTATCTAAGGCTACAGGTTTACATTTTCAAAACCTCGGTGGTATCTTCCTAAGGCCACATGTTAAATTTTTTACAAACCTACGGTAGTATCTATCTAAGGCTACAAGTTCACTTTTTCAAAGTCAAAAATTTCAAAACGATGAACCAACAACGGTAAAATGTTAAGGAACATTTACCCGTCTCAGAAATCCAATCCGACGCACCAGTCGAGACAAATTACAAACTGACAAAACAAAAACCGCATCCGAACAGGCAGAACAGTCCGGAAAGAGTAAAATCCCGCACGAGCGACCGAAATTTTCCTTCTGAATGGAATATCGAAGGTAAATACATTCCTGAGAAGCTGGTATAAAGACTGAATCCATCCGACCCAGAACCGGAATTTAGTTAAGGATAAATGTCAATTCGTTCAGATTTCCCTGCAGTGGTCAGCCGACCTCGGAAATCAGCGAACGTATTTTTCACGGACCTCATCTTCAAAGTCTGACATTCCATGCGAAACAGATTTTTCAGAAGTTGAGCAGCCCAAGAGGTGCACCAGCCGCTTCTCACTTTGTTTAAAGCATCAGAGCCATATTTCAAGGTTTTCCCGGGAAACGTCCGGATCATGCCCGAGATATTTGCTAAATTCACAATCCAACTCAATGATCGGGAATATAAAATTTAAAATGTCAAAGTCAGAGTCTGACGAGGGGCCAACCAAGCACAAACAGAAGCCTCGGACCAAGATTAGAACTCCGTGATACTTTTTCAATTTTTAAGATATTTTCATCTATTTTTTAATTAATTTTCCAAAGGGATAAGCTCAAAACCACTTTTGGAAGCTTCCAAAAATATCTCCTCCAGTACATGGCCTGCGAGCCATGTGATTGGCCCAAATTTCAGGCATGTCACAACTATAGTTGCGACATATATCAATATTTATTGCCAGCCACCACAACAACAATCCAGACCTCAAGAATCCCAATTGATCTCAAAACACTCCCAAACACCAAAGTCTCCGGGCATTTCTTTTGTTAGTTTCCCGAAAACTACCCAAAATCCGATCGAACCTCTAAAAAACCCGAAACCAGTCAAGAACAAGCCTCATTCTTGAAGTATACATACCCGAGCCTATTTCATTCGGTAAATTAATTTTGTCTCTTCTATTCTTGGGAGACTCTTGATAGTCTTCTAATTCATAGTTCGGTATTAGTCAGTCGGCCGCGTCCGATACTATTCCCTACTATATTTTAAAGAAGCTATCTTAAGAAGCCGTCTCCCTGAATTGTACAGATACATATATACAAATTTGCCGCAATTTTTTAATACTTGTCTTTTTCATCTTCGAAAAAATATGTGCTTAAAGAATTTGTTACTTTTTGTCTTTCTCCTCGTTAGAATTCGACACAGGCTTGGCTCTGCCGGCTCCGCTGTCGCATACAAGAAGAACATAAAAATATCTTCGCCCCAAAAATATAATTACTGCTTATATTTTCATTTCTATAGACCGATCTTATCGGTACGCTATAAACTTTCCATCTAGCTTGTAATATATCCAGCTCGGTTTATATTAATATGTATTACCATCTATCTTGGACTATATCCAGCTCGATTTATATATATGATATCTTATACCCCTATCCATATATATATCATATATATATATCTATATAATAAGGAAGGAAGGTTTTTGAATTTCCTATATTTTCAACCGTTAGATCTAAATCAAAGGTCAAGATTGAGTTCACATAAAAAAATAAATAACTACCACTTTTCAATTTCTCAAATTCTCTCTTTAGTTTTACTTTTATGATTTTATTTTTAAATTCTATATATTTTTAA
>NMUG010004005.1:0-14236 GCA_002855965.1 Monotropa hypopitys | reverse complement strand
AATAAGAATTATTAAGGTTAATGATATAATAGTCATTAGAATTATATAATGTTTGGTAAGCTGAAATGAAAGAAATAGACTCCTAAATGATTTTAAGAAAATTAAGAAATAAAATAATAATAATAATAAATGGTCGAGACCGGAAATTTAAATAAAAAGTAATAAAAATAATATTTTATGGTAAGTAATGAATAAAAATAATTATTAGTAAGAAAAGAAATTTAAGATAACGAAAGAATTGACGTAAGTTTTACACACCGATATACACTCTGATGCCACCCCATATATATAAATATAACGTTTCTTAAGAAAATTCTATAAAATTTCAGAAAACTCCAGAGAGAGACTGAGAGAGCGAAAATTGGCCATCGTCCGATCGTCACCAAATTTCAAGAGATCGTCCGCAGCAAGGTTAGC
Source organism: Monotropa hypopitys (assembly GCA_002855965.1). NCBI lineage: Eukaryota > Viridiplantae > Streptophyta > Magnoliopsida > Ericales > Ericaceae > Monotropa > Monotropa hypopitys. The sequence goes on along the minus strand of NMUG010004005.1, from coordinate 13,819 downwards.
AATGTTTTAGCATATTTAGTTTCGTCATTAGTCTAATAAATTGAGTTTAGTTTAAGTTTAAGAAAAGTTTAATCAAAAGTCAAATCGAGCAGATTAAAGCCGTTTTGATTAGTTTAAAAGTTTTAAAACATAGATTTTTATGTTTTATATTCATTAGTGACCATAGCAATTGGAGAAAAACGTTGCTCGGGCTTCAAATTTGGAAGGGAGCCCTTAAGAAATTGGGCGGTTCGCTATTTTCTCGACTCTTCTTGGCACCGGATTGAAGACCAGTATACCGGGCGGTATATCGGCCGGCATACCGGTTGCCCTACCGGTTCATGAATATTTGGTCTAACTGGTATACCGGGCAGCATACCGGTTGGCATACCGGGCGGCATACCGGTGGCATACCAGTTCCCATACCTATTTGAGTTAAGGCTAAATAAATTTACTATGGACCAAGATAAGTATAAGATAATGTAAGAAATGATTAATAGAGCATAACCAAGAGATTTAATAATTAAAGTAAAGCTGGAGTAAGAGGAATAAAAGAATAAATGGATTAAGAATTATTTATAAAATTTCTATTAGTTATCCATGTATTATTATTTTCAGGACCTACAGACAGACCATTTGGACAAGGTGAGTGACAGTATCTAATTAAAAGGATTTTCATGTATGTTTTAAATATATGTCCGTTTTCCCTGAACAGTAAGTAATTCTTTTGTTAAAGTTTTTTTAGTATATTCCATGCATTAGAGTATAATTGCGAATCTAGTACATACGGTCACAATTTGTTTAGGAATAAAATATTTTTAATAATATTTTATTCTAATCAGTATATTTTTCATTAATATATATGCTGTTTTTACATTATTTTATGTTTTTATCATTTTATTTAAAATTTCCTAATCTGGTCATTTTTTTGAATATCCTGATATCGATATCTGGAACTGCTCAGATTCTTCTGGGATATCGATATCTAGAACAGACTGGGATATCGATATCTGGGGAATATCTAAGGATATCGATTTCTGCTATCCTAAGATATCGCATATATTAAGTCTCTAGTATTGATATCTAAGTCTACTGGGATATCGATATCTGGGACTATTTCTAAGATATTGGTTTATGGTAACCCAATATACCGCTGCCATGTATTCTCTAGATATCGATATCTGGAGAGCCCTAGATATCGATATTTAAGAAAACTGCAGACTTGGAATTTTCAGCCATGGTGAGTTTTGATGATCCAAACTTATTCAATTCTTAACCAAAATCAATCAAATAAAATCTACTCGATTCCTAAGAGCAAGTGTAAACTATTGCATGAGATTTGGTACGAAATTTACCTCAATAGTATGTGATTTTAAAATGAATCGGATTTTACGATTCTTGGGTTTTCTGATCAGACACTATTCATCGTCTTTCTCAAACGAAAATTCTGATTTTGGGGTTCTAAAACTTCCACAATGATTCTATATGGATTCAATCCTTACACTCTCAATAGTTTCTCTTCTCACCCATGAATTTGATGATTTTTGAGATGGTTTTACGAAAACTATGTCTGATGCATTATACAATTTATACTCATTCATCAATGGTTGCCACAACACATCCAATTTGACACACCACCACTGATTAAATTCACCCTCACAACATGTTTCATTGATTTTCCAACATCTGGCAAGGTTTTGAATACTCATCTTTGAACATATCGACACCCCTACCTATCCCTCATTTCCTACAATACACATACATGGCAGCCATGACCAACTCTCACTTCTCCTCCCCAAATTACACAATTGACTTTTATCTTCTCTTTTTTCACTTAAGCCCTTGAGACTTATTTTTCCATTTCAATTACAACTTATTTACTCCTATCTCCTATGTTTAAACTCCTAAAAATTCTAGAAAATTCCAATAATTCTTATTTGATATTTCCATACTTCTAAAATTCTTTTGGATATTTTTATTTATTTCATTATATCTTAATGATTTAATCCCCTTATTAAAATCTTCATAAATTCTTAATTAGGTACTTAAGTTTGTTTAACGAGAACAGATTGCACACAACTTGTTTAAGGCCATAGGGTTTTATTTATTTCATTTAGGGTTTCTATGTTCCATATTTGAACTCTTTGATGTAATAGTAGTAGGCAAATGTTAAATTAAGAAAATTGCCCAAGATTTGCTTGTTCTTCCCATTCGATCCATGTTCTTTGGAAATGGTTGATTGTATCCTTTGACCTGGTATTCTTTGGAATCAATAGGATTAAAGAGCCTTTACACCTGGTACTCAGTCGAATCAACATGTTTAGAGAAGAGAATCGTCCCAGCATTCTTTGGAATCAACAACTTGAATCAGTTTATCCCGTTAACCAAATGCCACACTGCATCAGTTGGTATCAGAGCTTCAGTTTGCGACTCCAGTGAAATGATGGCACCCAGAAGCAGACCTATTTAAGAGGTTGCAGAAGATGATAGAGTTGACCGATTAGAGCAAGTGGCGAAAAATCAGAAGTTAGTGTGGCCGCCATTCGGATTCAGTTACAGCTGCCACCATAGCCACAAAAAACGACGATGACAATAAAACCCTAATCCACGTATGGTGGGAGATGAAGAGTCAGCCACTGCTAGAAGTGACGAAGAGGAAGACCCCCTCGCCAGGAGGGAATTAGATACAAGGACAGAGAGACAGTCAAGATGTCTTCAAAATGAGGAAGAAATTTCAGAGGTTGATGGAAATAATAGATAGGTAATTTACTTTTGTCAACTATTGGCACTACAAGAACCCCCAATTTCAGTTATTGTGGAAGACAATGCTACCTTTAAGGGGCTATTCACCTCAAGTATGATTCCAGATCCTAGTGTGGATTGGAATACCCCACCTCTATTTGACGAGGAACAATTCATTACTAAAGAAATGGTGATAGAAGATAAGGGCGACCCATACCAACAAACGGAGGCATCAGTAATATTAAGGTCGAATGTAGCTCAGCTCGATAGAGAGAAATAGCTTGCCAGAATGCAACATCTCGATAAGGAGCAACAACTCGGCAGAGAGCAATAACTCGACAGAGAGTTATAGCTCAGCAGAGAGTAACAGCTCAGAATGGAATTGGGTCAGCCAACGAAAGGTCCCACAAGCGAGCATATAAGTGATGGTAGGGAAAAGGACCATGTTTCAGGTGATTACGGACCATTGCTTGCGGGTTGTAGGGCTTACCTTACTCCCCAAAATGTCAGTGGTGTCGAATGGCTGAGAAGTACCATATCTCCATTCTAAATGCATGACTAAAGGCAATGTGTGCAAGTTTGTGAATAACCCCAGATGCTACGAGAATGTGATGCATGAGAGGTTTTTCATTAATGGGGCTTAGTGCCAGAGATTTATCCTAGCCCATACAAATTGTCTTGGATGCACCAGAGCAAGGAGGTGACTCTACGACAGGTGGTCGAGAAGAATCACAACCTACTGCCCAGACAATGCTTTGTAGGTGGAATGGTTGAGTTTGGGGTAGTCTATTTGCCAGAGGAAGAAGAACTGCAATTGCTCGCTAGTGAGAAGGAGCTTGGCCAGGGACAACAGCTCGACATGGTTCAAAAACAACACATGGAAGTTCTGAAGGATATGTGGACTGGACAGTTTGCATGCTCGAAAGCTGCCGCACAAGAGTTTAAAGAGATCAAACATAAGTTAACAATTGCTCATGTATTAGTATTACCAGACTTCTCCAGCCCCTTTAAATTGCAATGCGCAGCCACAAAGATCGGTATGTGCATTATCCTCAGCTACGGAGGTCGACCAATTGCTCATTTTAGAGAAAACATTGCGTAAGGTGTGGACAAGTTACAGTAACTATGGTGTGGAGTTCTATGCTGACTTTCAAACCTTAGAGCACATCCAGGTCAAGCTCTCGGAAAACATGTTGGATGGGCATCATACTTGCAACAGTTCACCTTCCTTTATAGACACGAGTCCAGCGTTCATAATGTGGTGGCCGAGGCTCTCAGTCGCCGCATACATCTACTAGCCACCCTGCGTAATGACGTGATAGTTCTTGGTACTCTTCATGAACACGTGGAGACTAATGTGGTTTTTGTTCCTACTATTTATGACATTGTGGCAAGATGGTGTACACATTATGTGATGCATGATGGCTTTCTTTGCAAAGGGAATCAACTGCATGTTCCCATCTCTAGCTTACAACTCCAATCATTCGAGGACGTGCATAAGGAAGGACCCATGGATATAAATAGGCCATATCAGGCAGTAGGAAATCCTTATCATTGACCTTCTATGCGGCATGGTGTTGTTAAGTCTGTGGAGGGATGCAGAGTTTGCCAAGTCCCGGGGGCGGGGGGTCCATAACAAATACTGAGAGGTACTTGACCTTGGCCAACCCAGTACAACCTTGGTCAGGTTGGGGCATGGACTTTGTCCTAAGCTTGCCACACACACAACATGGCAGCAACTCTACTTTTGTGGACATGCTTAGAAAATTCAAACAAACCAAGGAAAGATAGAGAAGGAAAAAGAGAGAAGGAAGAGAGGGATAACAACAAAGCTAGGATGTTGCCCAGAAGCTATCCAAGTAAAAAGACTATGAGTGGTAAGTATGTGGATCTCTTTTGGAAGTCCTTTGAGGACTCTACAATGAGGATAGACTGGGTCGAGTGTTTCAAGACGGAAAGTGCTTCTTTAATTATTGAAGACTTTTCGGAGTTCTTATTTAGAAAGACTAATTTAAAAATTGATACTGACAAGAGAAGAAAACTTATGGAATACAACCATCTGGATAAAGAGATGATTGTTCTTTGGGGTGTGTGTGTGTGCGGACACACATCAATCTAGACAAGCAATTTCGCCTAGGTATGCACGAAAACTTGTTGATCCTTTTCAACCTCTCGGGAACCTGGAAGACATGGCTCCCATTCTTTCACTCCCTGCTCGACAATGTTCCCGCGCTCCATTCTCCAGTTTGGATAGATCTTATCATACTGCCCATTCTTTGTACGACGATTTCTAATGAAACACCTCAGATGTGGTCCATATGAAGCATTCCTTACCTTATCACCACAACTGCTCAGAAGAGAAAGAGGGGGTGCTGAATTCGAGGTCGAATTCTCTCCAACCAAAAGAGGATGATGCAGAGTGCACACCTAGGAATATTGGAAGGTAGCTGCACTGGACTCCACGAACATAGAGACCTCCCATGCTGGGATATTGTGCCTCAGATGAGGTACCATTCGTACTTTTTGATTCTGTGCACGACTGAGCACCAGTTTCAGAAAACAACTTCCCAGACGTACACACAAAATCGCGATGATCATTTATGACCTCTTGAGAAGCTAAAATACAGTGTTGCTGAGCTCATCCTCAGCGCGACAACACTTGCCATTTCTCTGCACAACAAAATAGGAAGGTGTCTACTCTTTTGATTATCTGTGCTCGGCTGAGCACCATCTTGACCAAGCATCTACCCGGGCATCTACACGTCAGAGAGATGATCAATTTCGACTAATTGAAGGGTCGAAACACATTTATCCCAAGCTCAACCCTTCTGCTCAGCAAAAGATTGCAAGCATGGCAACTGCCTGCTCGGGGAAGCACCTTCTACGCGGCAATGTGTTGGGTGTTTGATTCAGATGCGCCAATATGGGTTCTGTTCAGCATTGGGCCCGATTTTGCCCATAATTGTTTCTGTACATTTCTTGTTCCTTTTTTTGGCTCATTTGTATTGTGGGCATGTATTTCTATTTATTTTTTTATTCCTTCTTTTGGGCCGATTTGTTTAAGGGCCTATAATTTCCCTTTTCTCTTATGCCAACTTGTTTAAGACCCTAGGGTTTTATTTCCTTCCCTTAGGGTTTCTATGTTCCCTATTTAAACCCTTTGATGTAATAGTAGTAGGTAGTTATTAAATTAAGAAAATTGCCCAAGCTTTGCTTGTTCTTTCCATTCGATCCATGTTCTTAGGAAATAATTGATTGTAGCCTTTGACATGGTATTCTTAGGAATCAATAGAATTAAAGAGCATTTACACCTGGTATTCAGTCGAATCAACAAGTTTAGAAAAAAGAATCATCCCGGCTGATGAATCAGTTTCCGTCACAACTCGCCTTCTTGCATAATCACTTAAAACCCGTATCTTTCTGAGAGAGAAGAACTGTGGAAAAGTGAATGAAAAATATGAGTACCTCCCTCATTGTTTAGCTTTATGTTTCTTATATACCTTGTATCTTGATTTCCATAACCCTAGCTGCCACCTCCGAGAATTGAGGGAGCGTTCCCTCTATTCCCTTGTGCATCACAGTCATAAACGACAGTTTCCTTACCCGTACAAATCCATTCCAACATTCTCGACTGGCATCGTGGAGACTTAATTATGTTTCCCTTAACGGAACCTTTCACATGCATCTTCCTTGTTGTATACAATAGAACACAACACAGTCTCCTCCCTACTCACTGTCTATGGTCTAATTTGATCATGGTCGAGCTCCTACTCAGAGATCGGACCTACTCAGAGATCGGACCTACTCAGAGGTCGGATCTGAGATGATGTCTGATGATGAGTACGAGTCGACCTACTGAACTATTTCCCTTATCAGCTACTCCCGTGTTTCTGGGATTCTGACCGGCTCGAGGGGCAGCCAGGAACAAATAAACATCCTTTACTGACAGTTAGCCTCCCTCGTTATGCGTGCACATTAAATATTGGGGGCCATGTATTGTTCGTCTCGACTCCTGCACGTCTCCCAAAATTTTTCTTTTAATCTTGACCTTTAGGCCTTTTTGACTTCCCAAGAATGAAATTGAACCACTTGGCCTCCTCTCACTTTCTCCTGTTATGCACCATTCGCAAGAACCCTCCTCCTTTATCACTAAGCATTACATCCGATTTCTAAGGTTTAGAGTTTTCACAAGATCTCCTTAGGTACGTCATACTCCCCTTGTCAGTCCCGTCGTCAGCTTTTAGGGTTATTAATGGCATGTTCCAGTAGAAGGGTTATCTTTCCTCCTATATCGGAAGATGTTGAAACAGACATGAAGGTTTCCCCCTCATGGGACGGGAGGCCACCAGGTTATTAGCTTCGAGGGAAGAGCCTATAGTAGCTCGCCCCATTAGGAACTCCCAGCCCGAGGATGAATTTGTGGCTTGGAATTATGAATCCTCCATCACTGCCTCCGACTTGGAGCTAATTACGGATAAGTATGATATCTTTAAAAACATACTTCTTCGCATCCCTCGTCAAAGCGAGAGAGCTTGTTCTAGTGCCCCTAGTGAGGCTTGCGTATACCTGGGGGCTTTGGAGGGGGGTCTACTGATCCTCATCCCTCGTATAGCTAGGGAGGTTCTTGCACATTTTGGCTAGCACTAGGGCAACTGAACCCCAATGCTTGGAGGTCTCTGGTTGGGTGTGCTGTGCTGTGGAGTGCCTCTTCAGTCGGTAAATCCTTGTTATCCCTAAGGGTCTTTCTCCAACTTTTCAATATAAAAGAGAGCCCAATGACTTGTGGGTGGTGGTATTTCTTAAAATGGGACAAGGGAGAAGATTTAGTCAAAGACCTCCCCTCGTCAAACAAATCCTGGAAGGATAAGTTCTTTTTTGTCAGAGGCTTGGATTGGGAGTTTTACTTTTGGGAAGGGAATAAAAGCTTTCCCATTTGCGGGCAATGGGGTTTCCCATCTGTCGAGAGTGAGATTTTGATCTTTTTCGAGGTATTCCCTTTTGGAATGTAATTTTATTGACTACTATTTTGACATCTCTTTTTTTGTGTGCCACAGGTCAGGAATGTGTGACTGTGTCTGAGAAGAAAAGGGAGGAGGTAACTAAAGTCTGAGGTCATTCTGTCCATAAATACTCCCTTCTCGTCTCCACCAAATCCTTAGCCACTCATCGTTCGGGACCTGGAGTTGGTAACAAGGCCCTTGCTCTTTAAAGAGGTAATGTTACTCCGAGGCAACATTTGCTTTATTTAGGTGAAGTCCTAACCTGATCTTTTTGGTTTCTTTTTTTTTTGCAGAAATGTCAAAATAGTAACAACAAGCTGCCCCAAGGATCCCCAGGCATCCTCTGAAAAGAAGGAGGACTGAGGACGAGGATGCTGACGTCGCAACTCTCTTAGGTACCACTACTCCTAGAAAGGGGATTGTTATAATGGAAGGGGGAGCCTCTCCTCATGGAAAGGCTCTGCCATCTGATGTTGTCCTTGACAAAGTCGCGGTAAAGAAACCCATGGTCGAATCTTCTCCCCCTCCAGCTCGCATCCCTGCTGTTCCCTCTACCCAAGATGATATTGGGATAAGAGTTGTTTTGCACAAACATGATGATGGCATCTCAGGTCTTATTGACTCTAATGTGACAGTAAAGAGGATGAGGCATTTTGCCCATCCCGGCGATATCAAGGTCATATCTGTAACTGATCCTGCAAACCTTTGCAAGGAAGGTCTGTTCGAGATGGGGAAGGTATGGGACTACCTGGATTTTTCCTGACTTTCTTTGACTTGTTACTTCTTGTGTGCTTCTGACATGTTTTTAACATATATGCCATAATTCGAATGGAAATCCTGGTCAAACAAGTGACCATGCTCTCCAGTGAGAAAGCTGTCATGGCGACTTCCAACAATAATTTGACGACCGATAATATTACTCTGAACAAGAAGCTTGCTCAAATTAAATTTTCTAAGGAGTCATTCGATGTTGTAATAGACGAGCTGACTGTCGCTCAGGATGCCGCTGTCGCAAATCTTTCATACGTTAACCAAGAGTTGGATAAGGCCAATGATGAGCTGAAGCTGAACAAAGAGTTTACCGAGAAGTCCCACGCTGAAGCCAAGGACTAGGAAAATAATTTTTTGTCTCTTGAAGCCCAATAATCTGAAGTCTTTGATGCTGCTCGAGGAAAAATCATTGAGGAATACCTGGCGTCTGAGACATTTTAGAAGATCATGGACGATCTAAAGGTGTATATAGCTACATCGATGGTCAAGTCAGACAACTTCCAACAGAGGATTCAGCACTACTTCGATGAAGGTATTGATATGTTTCGAGAGACTGCCTCTGCCTATTACCCCGACCTCAACTTTTCTATTTTTCATTCGGTGCCTAATGAGATGGGGATAACCATCGACGTACCTGATGTGAAGGATGCATCTCGAGATATCCTCGTTGTTGTTGAGGATGATGAAGAAGGTGCTGACAAAGGTGATGAAGGTGCCGAAAAAGTGTCAACTATAGCTGAGGAACCCTCAAGTCGTGCTTATGAGACCATGGATGTTACTGTGACCCTCGAGAGTTCCAATGCCCAAAAAGACTAGGAAAATGTTAAGCCTTCTACCACTACTTCTGTTGTTGATGTTGAGATAGAAAATTGACTGAAAATGCTTTTATAATTTGTAGTGACTAATTTGTAGTGAGTTTTGGAGTACTAATACTCCTTTTCTATTGCATTTGAACATCTTTTATATTTTATCTGGTTTCTATGTTCTTATCTTCTCCCCCTAGTGAGGTGCTTATGCAGACTGAACTCTTCACTTGCATAATTGTTGTCTGTCGCTTATCATTGCTTATTGACTTCTGCCTTGGCACGTCGAACTGAGATTGTGCTTCTATTTTGCATTGTTGGATTGTCAGTCTGGACAGTCTTGCTGTCTCATCGAGATGCCGTAGCATCATGTCCTGTAGGACTATCGATTCGAGCAGTCTTGCTACCTTGTCGATATACCGTAGCATCATGTCTCGTGGGACTATCGATCTGAAAAGTCTTGCTGCCTCATCGAGATGCCGTAGCATCATGTCCCGTGGGACTGTCAATCTGAACAGTCTTGCTGCCTTGTCGAGATGTCGTAGCATCATATCTTGTGGGACTATCAATTCGAGTAGTCTTTCTACCTCGTCGAGATTCCATAGCATCATGTCCCATGGGACTATCGATCTGAGTAGTCTTGCTACCTCGTTGAGATGTTGTAGCATCATGTCTCGTGGGATTATTGATCCGAGCAGTCTTCTACCTTGTCGAGATGCCGTAGCATCATGTCTCTGCAATTATTGCATATAAATTTCAGAGGTGGTTTTATGTAGACAAAGATAATTCAGGGAGAAGACTTGATTCACATTAAATAATAACAAAAGTTTTAGATACATAGATTGATAAATCATTTACAATATAACTTCAGGTGGTCTGTATTCCATGAGATTGGTACCTCCCCTCCTTTGAGCGTGGTGAGCCGATATGCTCCTGCCTTTGTATGGAAAAGTATCCGGTAGGGACCTTCCCACTTTGGGACGAGCTTCTTGATCCTTTTCCCTATAGGGTCCACCTTTCTGAGTATCAGGTCTCCTGTCTTAAAACTTTTCATCTGGACTGTAGAATCGTGGAACCTTATCATCCACTACTGATAAGTTGTTACCTTTAGGGCAGCTATTTCCCTCTTCTCTTCTAACAAGTCCAGCTCTGTTCTGAGGTGGTCCCCGTTATCTTGGTCATCGAATAAGGCTTTTTGGTGATTGAGGAGCTCTACCTCCAATGGAACTACTGCTTTTGCTCCAAAATCCACGGGTAGGGTGTTTTTATCATAGTTTCCCTTGGCGTGGTTCTGTATACCCATAAGACTGTGTATAGTTCCTCGGGCCAGACCCCCTTCGTTTCTTTAAGCCTCCTCTTGATCCCCTTCTTGATCTCTCGATTAGTTACTTCTGCCTGCCTATTGGCCCTAGGGTATGCTCGAGAAGTATAGTCGATGTGTGTCCCCTTTGTACTGTAGTAGTCTTTAAATTCTGAGTTGTCAAATTGTCGGTCCAGGTCGGAGATTAGAACCCAAGGCAATCCAAACCTGCAAATGATGTTTTTCCACAGAAAATCAATGATATTAGCCATAGTGATTATGATTAATGCCTTGGCTTCAACCCATTTAGTGAAGTAATCAATTGCCACCACTGCATACTGCATTTGGCTTCTTCCCTTGGGCAAAGGCCCTATCAGATCCAACCCCCACTGCGCGAAGGGCCAAGGCCTCTGCATGGGTGATAATGGAGTAGAAGGATTGTGTAAGATATTCGCATACTTCTAACATGAGTCGCATTTCCTTACCAATTCGACACAATCCTTCTACATGGTTGGCCAATAGTATTCCAACATCATGAACTTATACGCCAAAGTACGAGACATACCGAATGCCATACCGGCCTTTGTAATTTCCCCCCGTAGATTTGATCCTTCGTTAGTGTAAAAAATTGGCGTAACTGGCATGCCGGTCGGCATGCCGGGCGGTATACCGGTTTGTGCTCAAATCGGACAGTAGGATTTGCCTTAATAAAGATTGGGAATTTTGGCTTAACCGGCATGCCGGGCGGTACACCAGACCCATACCGGTCCCGTACCGGTCAGTTAAAAATGAAGGGTTTGGTTGAGGATTGCTTTTGGTCTTGAGGTATTTTACCCTTGGACTTATTTAGGCTATGTTTGGAGGATATTAGCGAACCATTGGAAGTGTTTTGGGTTTTTTTGAAGTGAGGCATTGATGCCTTAGCCTTTTGGAGCTTAAGACTTATCTGTGAGGATTCTAAATGTTGGGTTAGACCTTGGGGACCTTGAGGTGTCTAGGTCCATGCTAATGTTTAATTTCATTTATAGATGATTCTAGTATATTGTGTGGATTCTAACCCACTTGTGTTCGTGTCAGGTGATCATCTTCTCTTCCAAGGCATGTGGAGGAGGTTGTTCGACTCTTTGCTGGTAATTGGTGAGTTTGTGTTAGATATGAAATTTATTTAATCATATGCGGACAGTTTACATGTTTAAATGTGACTACTTCAATCAAATGGTGTATTCTATAATTATGAAAAGGATGATAAAGTAAGTTAAGAAAATTTGAATGATTAATCTACCTAGTTGTACAATATATACGATGGATGCGTAGGATTTCCTTGTTGGATAACTTGAGTCTATAATGATGTTAAGTACACTAATGCACTGGAAATTAATAATAAAGGTGTACGCTTCTTAAATGTTATGCACGAAGTAAATCAAGTAAAGAATAATCCGAGTAGCATAGTGGAAGCATGATAGACCCACGTAGGGTTACTTAATGATTATGACACTTATATATATATGTGATATGCTACTTGTTGGTTGACGGTGAAAGGTGTGTGGCCTCTTTGGGTTTTGTTGATTTAATAAGAGGTGTTGAGTAGGACTACTTGTGTGTGAGTCCAGGTGTAAGGGGAACATTTCCCCTAGATATATTCATATTTATATATATATATCGAGATGGTGTTTGGCACTTGTGTATGTGCTACGGTGGCTAGTGTGGGCAGAATGGGTGTTTTTACTTATAAGGTGGCCAGTGTTGGTAGTTGGCATTTATTGCTATCAGGCTGGTGTATAGCCTAAGGTGGCCAGTGTTGGCAGGAGATCATTATGATCATCAGTTATAGCCAGGTGGGCTAGCCTTCGGGAATTTTGTGTTTTTGTTCCACAGATGATGGATGTTGATGAACGATGTTTTTAGCCAGGTGGGCTAGTCTTCGGGCAAGAGAAAATTATATTATACTATTGGGTGTGTGTGTTCACCCTAGAGTTATAAAATGGAGTACGTTATACTATTTTATTGGATGTGTGTATGTATTCACCCTAGATTTATAAAGTACATTTATTCCTTGTAGGAATGTAAGAAGTTGGAAACATAAATGAACTTATATGACTTCACACGTGTTATACATTGGTCAGTGTTGAGTTAAAGTATATGGTAGATAGATGATTATCGTTAGTAATAATAATGGTTTGGTGCACATAAAAATAGTAGTATTGCTAGAGGTACATATCTTGGAAAAGAATTTAATAGTTCATTGAAGATGGCAATTGAGGAAAGATATTCTAAGTGAAACCTTAGACGTGAATGACTGGTTGTAGAGGGCTTTTCACACCCTTCGTACGTTAATTGTTGTTTAGACACACTTACTTAGTAGACGTTGAGTAGGATGGACAGTCCCTTGGAGTTGTCCCTCTCCTTGGGCATAGACTTGCAATAATGAGAAAAATATGATTATATTCGTTGTCATTGAATCGAGAAATAAAATCATATAGATGCAATAAATATGAAAGAATGTAAGTTTTGGAATAAGTATCAATGCAAATAAATATGAACTCAATGCTTATGTTAGCTTTCTTTATGCTTTCAATTCAAGTTATTCAATTATGTTAATTGATATCTTGTTAGTCATATGTTTAGATATCATATCTAACAAACTCTGGATTTCCTTGCTTGTGTCTTTCTTTTCTTTCTTTTTTTTGGCTTGGAAATCCAGGACTTGGAGGCTTAAGGATTGGGTCTACTACAGGCAGGCTTGGAGCAGTGTTAGTCTTTTCAGAGGCTTGGCAGTTTTTAGCAGGTGGTTGTGTTGGCTAGCTTTATAGTCTTTGTTTTTAGTCAGTTGCATGGTTGTTAGATTATCCAATTGTAGTAATTGTTTCACTTTTCAGGCGGTGTTGCCTTTTCTGGTTGTTGCTAGTAGATGTTGGATTTATTATATTTTGGGGTTTTATAAGATGTAGTCTTCCGCTGTACTAGAAGTTTATGTTGATGTCTTATTGTGAGGTGCTGTTTTTATCTTAAGGTTGAAAGGCCTTTTATTAATTTTTATCTTGAGGTGAATGTATCTTTTGATGTTCTAATTATTAAGAACTGGGTTTTTATCTGGAGGTGTTCTTCGTAACGTATCCGTCCAATAATTATTTAAAAATTAAATGATTATTTGAGACGGGTCATTACAGCTTTATAAATTGTTTTTATCTTATGTGCAGTTGTGAATCCAGAATATCTTATATAAT
>NMUG010004004.1:0-14238 GCA_002855965.1 Monotropa hypopitys | reverse complement strand
TTAGGATTCCAAAGTGGTAGGGATGACCCATTACACGAAAAATGAGTATATATATAGCCCTAGGAATGACCAAAATGCCCCTCATTAACATTCCAAAAATCTGCCTTCCGCGTAACCGTAACCGGTTACGCTCCAAACCCTAACACGTTACGCTATGCGCGGTTGTTTCCTCCAACTCGCAGAGAGAGATCTCTAACCGGTTACGCTCCAAAACCGTAACCGGTTACGCTATGCACATCAGTTTTACCAACACAGCGGTCGAAGAGTTTTGGGCCTAACTTCTTCGTCCGAACTCCGATTGAGACGATTCAAGTTGCGTTGGATTCGTAATTGAATTCTCTACGACATGGATGAAGAATATTTTCGAATTCAGAGGATGTTGCGGAGTCAAAATAGTCCTAGAAGGCCCTCGGCACCTTGCCGCTACAATCTAGGATAACACCGTCCACTACCGGGGATTCTAAATACTCCAAGGACACCTCTCGAATATTCTAGGCACCTAGAAGACGTTCCAAGGCTATCTATTAGCCTTCTCCAAGATCAAGAACGCATCAAATGATCAACATACAACGAACAAACAAGGAACGATCAAGCTCCAATGATCCGAACAAGGATGAAATTCATGTTGGGGAGGATCAACCTACAAGGACTCCTTCTCAAGGTCCACCCAACCTTTCCAAGATCTCGAATACTCCAAGGTCCAACGAATTTTATTTTATTTTCTCATAAAATCGAATTTTAAAAGGAATGGAAATTCAGGTCGTTATATTTACCATTATAGAAAAAGAGAGGATTGGGGGTAAATTTAAGATTGAAGAGCTTAAAAATAAAATATCCACTCTAGAAAAAGACTTGGGAAATGCTAAGAAAATAATTAGAAGAAATGATTGTGGCGCCGAGAGAATTTCCCAACTAACCCAAACCTTCCTAAGTAGAAGTGGATTAGGCTTTGTTGATTCGGGTGAGGTTACCCCTAGTACTTCAAAGAATGAAGTTAAGTTTGTTAAATCTAAAACACCTTTGGTGGATCATATGACAATAGAACAAGTTTCTATTGCTAAACCAAACTTGACAAAAGATAAGGAACTTACACCCTTAATCAAAAATTTTGAAAATCTCAATGCTAAACCCACACAACCCTCAAAGAGAAAACAAAGAGTATGCCATTATTGTGGAATTAAAGGACACATTCATCCTTTTTGTTTCAAGCTAAAAAGAGATATTTCAAATAAAAGGCATGTTCCCAATAATGGTAGAAAATAGCAATTTGTTAAGAAGTCATCGAACCTAGAAAATTTAAATGAAGATTTCCTAACCAAAATGAACCAACTTGCTATTCAATCTTCAAGATTATTTAAGGAAGTTGAAAACTTGACAAAAATCGCACAATCCTTAAAACCCAAGGCAAGGGTGGTTCATCCAAATAAAATAACAACCACATATACTCAAATATCTGAAGATGTTGGTCCAACATGTTTGCTAGCCCACACTGCTCTTAAAGTTGAACAATCTAACATGTGGTATTTAGATAGTGGTTTTTCTAAGCATATGACCGGGGATAAGTCACTTTTTTTTGAGTTTGAGTCATGCACCTGTGACCTTGTCACTTTTGGGGATGGTAACAAAGGAAAAATATTAGGAAAAGGCACCGTTCTCACTCCCGGTATACCTAGGCTAAGCGATGTATTGTTTGTTGATGGTCTTAAAGCCAATTTGCTTAGCATAGGACAATCTTGTGATGCTTTACACGATGTTCACTTTTCTAGAGATAGGTGTGAAATTGTAGATGCTAGTGGTGCTTGCATTGTCAAGGGAAAATGCTCTTCCGACAATTGCTATTGTGTAGAAATGAGTCCCTCAGTTGCATGAATTGTGACATCAACATTTAAGCCGTGTGAATTTTTCAGACCTACACAAAATTACCCCAAAAGACATAGTTTGTGATATTCCCAAAATCCGAAATGGCAAGGGTCTTGTTTGTGGTGGTTGTATGAAAGGCAAACAATCTAAAAGTCATCACATCAAGACCAATATCATTGGTACCACGAAATATCTTGAACTTATTCACATTGATCTAATGGGACCCTCTTGAACTGCTAGTTTAGGTGGGAAGAGATATATTCTAGTTGTTGTGGATGATTTTCACGTTATTCTTGGGTCGGTTACTTGAAAGATAAAATAGATGCTTTCACTTGTTTTAAAATAATTTGTAACTGTATCCAAAATGAAAAAGGATACAATATCATTAGAGTTAGGAGTGATCACAGAAAAGAATTTGAGAATTTCGAAATCAAAGAATATTGTGATGACATCGGAATTAAACATGAGTTTTTCGCTCCTCGCACTCCTCAACAAAATGGGGTAGTGGAGAGGAAAAACCACACTCTACAAGAAATGGCTCATGTCATGTTATATGCTAAAAAGGTCCCTAGAAATCTTTGGGCTAAAGTGATAAACACGGCTTGTTATACCATTAATTGCGTCTATACTCGACCCGGCACTTCTCAAACACCTTATGAGATTTGGTATGGTAAAAGGTCGATGGTCAAGTATTTCCGTACTTTTGGTAGCAAGTGTCATATCTTGAGAGAGCCAGTCACTTGGTAAGTTCGACTCCAAGAGCGATAATGGCATATTTCTTGGTTATTCCACATCGAGTCGGGGCTTATAGGATGTTTAATCTCTGTACATCTACCCTTGTGGAATCCTCTAATATAGTGATTGACGACACTTCTATCGATAGCAATGAAAAATCTTTAGATGATGTTGATGTATCCTCTTGGGATATCTTTGAGGGTGACTAAAATATCCCTTTTTACTCCTCTTCGGATGAGGATGTTGATGCGGACTCCCCTATTCATAATGCGGATCCTTCACTGAGTCATACATGCGAGGGAGAAACATCGGATCCTCACCGTAGTGAGTTGCAACCATCTCCTAGGATATCACACGACCACCCAATCGAACAAGTTATAGGAAACATAAATGACCTTGTTATGACACATAGACGAAATAGAAATCCGGTTCATTATGTTTGCTACACGTCATCCCTAGAACCCAAAAAGATAGATGATGCTTTAAAAGATGAATGTTGGGTAGAGGTTATGCATGAGGAACTAGAGCAATTTGAACGAAATAAGGTTTGGACCCTCGTGCCTCGTCGTTCACATACTAACATTATTGGAACAAAATGGGTATATAAAAATAAAATGGATGGCGATGGTGTTGTGGTGAGGAATAAGGTTAGGTTAGTTGCCCAAGGCTACTCTCAAATTGAGGGTATAGACTTCGAAAAAACATTTGCCCCAGTAGCTAGACTTGAGTCTATTAGGTTTTTACTTGCGGTTGCCTCTCATCTAGGTTTTAAATCACACCAAATGGACGTTAAAAGCGCATTTTTAAATGGTGATTTAAAAGAGAAGGTCTACGTTGAGCAACCTAAGGGCTTTATTGATCCTCACTTTTTTTCATAGGTTTTTAGGCTAAGGAAAGTCTTATATGGCTTAAAGCAAGCTCTTCGTGCTTGATATGAACATCTCACCGACTATCTTCTAAATATCAACTTTGTT
The DNA here is from genome assembly GCA_002855965.1 of Monotropa hypopitys. Taxonomy (NCBI): domain Eukaryota; kingdom Viridiplantae; phylum Streptophyta; class Magnoliopsida; order Ericales; family Ericaceae; genus Monotropa; species Monotropa hypopitys. The sequence continues at coordinate 10,669 of NMUG010004004.1, read as the reverse complement.
TGAGGGAGAGTTGATAAAACCTTATTTTTAAAGAAAGTCGAAAACAATTTATTGATTTCTCAAATTTACGTAGACGATATAATTTTTGGTTCTACTAGTGATAGGCTCACACACGAGTTTGGTTCTCAAAAGTCACATGAGTTCCAAATGAGCCTTATGGGAGAGTTGACTCATTTCCTTGGGTTCCAAATTAAGCAAATGAGTGATGGAATCTTCCTTACTCAATCTACTTATGTTAAGGATTTAGTTAAGAAATTCGGTCTGGAGAATGCCAAATCACTAGATCCCCTATGAGCACTAGTGATAAACTAGGAAAAGATAGTTCATGCACTAGCATAGATCCCACGTTGTATAGGAGTATGATATGTAGTCTCTTTTACCTTACCGCTAGTTGTCCAGATATCGCATCTAGTGTTGGTGTATGTGCCTATTTTTAGTCGGATCCAAAAGAATCACATTTAATCGCTGTAAAATAGATCATTCGGTACATAAAAGGCACCGCTTCACTTGGTTTATGGTATCCTAGTTGTCACACTCCAGAAATTTTAATTAATTTCCATCCGTTCAATAAATTCGATAAATTAAAATTCATGTGTCATTGAGATCTTGAGATGTTTGAAAGCATCTATAAAGATCATATATATCGTTGAGTAAGCCCGGGTGAGTTGGGCATCCCCGATATAAAGTTCGTCGATGATTGGACATTCGGATAAGTGCTAAATCGCGTTTAAAATCCATCGACCTGATCCATTTTCCAAATCAGAATTCCTTGTTCATGAAAGTTGTAGATAATTCTATTGTGATTCCAACGCAACTTGAATCGTCTCAATCGGAGTCCGGACGAAGAAGTTATGGCCAAAATACTCTCGGAAAAATTAACATTTCCCTTCAGCAAATTTTTGGTCGTGTAGACCGGTCGGGCCAAAACCCTAGACCGGTCTAGGCTCTCCAGAGAGGTCCCCGAATAAAGCTAGACCGGTCTAGCCAAATCCTAGACCAGTCGGGACGACTATTTTTTCCTGTTTTTCAAGTTTAATGAAGGGCAAACTTGTCTTTTCGCGTAGGGGTCCTATATAAACCAACCCTAGGTCGTGGGAACTCATTTCCTACAGGTTTATTCTCTCTCTACCTCCCTCAAACCCTATATCTCTCAATATCTACCTTCTCTCTTGATTTTGAAGCTTCTAAGGAAGTTTTTGGAAGATTTGCGGAGTTTTAACGTCATTCCCCGCGGCGAGGGCTTTCCGGCAACCTAGATATTGACCTCACCTCTTGAAGTTTCGGGTAAGTCTATCTTTGAAAGTGGGTTTCTCATATTGGTCCTTTATATGCTTGCATTCTCATCATCGCGAGCTTTCCATTGATGTACATAGGTCCATTGGTGCAATGGAGGTTTCCGACGACTTTTCCGTCGAGCATCACCGGAGCTCCGATTAAGGTAGAGTTTTCTATCCCTCTCGTTTGTAATGTTGTTGTCCTTACATCTCCCTCGCGTTGTGAATTAAATTCCGTCAATTTGTATGTTTTCACGAAATTGTCGTTCATGAGTTGTTATACACTTCAATTTGCCGCGTAGTGGTATCGTCTAGGGTATCTATGAGCTCCCTAGGATGTCAATTATTCAATCATGAGTTCGATTTTGAAAAGCCCCAAATTTTGGAATATCATGTGTGTCGATTTGGAAATTTATTTGGGGAAAGAATGTTGATTTGAGGTCTCTTGGTAAATTGGTGGGTTTAAACATTGTGTGGACACATTTTCGAAGGAATTGAACAAATGGAGTGTTTTGTGAACGAAAGACACGTTTTGTGAAATGAACGGAAAGGTTTTGGAAATGATAAAGGGAAGTCACATTTTGGTATGACACGTCGACTAGGAGGTTGTCTGCCCTAGGTCGCACGGATTGATAGAATTAAAGTAAATGTGACACTCGGTTCTATACGAGGAAGTTGAGTTGGCTATTATTATTCGGGTAGCTGGATTGTGGTACCTTGGGTGGCTTGCCTAGCACCCACGACATTGCGCAATGTGGGATTGTCTGGTTCCTCCCAACGTGTTGGGGAATACGAGGTAGATGACACGTTTAGTGGTTGACGAGTCTCTAAATGGAATTAGCCGAAAACTCATATATATTGATTGACACTTGCCTTGCTCCTACTAGAAGGCACGGAAATGGAATACTAGTAGAACTTGGAATGAAAAGGGAATTGGAACATGTTTATCTAACGGAAAATGAGTCTTTTACGTAGTGTGGGTCGACACTTGATACAATTTCCTCTTGTCCTTGTCTAGGCAGCCTTTGGTAGATGTTGGATACTTTTACTTCTCTTTTCGAGTCTGGGTTAAACACTAGTTTTACTGCTTTTACCTTACGATGAGTCGATAGTAAAATATTTGAAAGAAAGTAACTGTCTTTAAATATGAGATCCATTGCATCTGTCACATTATATTCCTTGCATTGTCACACACTTGCACCTCAATATTATAGATGGTAGGAGATGGATTATCTCTACCAGGCGGTCGTGCCTGACCCTCTACTTTTGTAGGACTTTCCCTTTTACTCGGAGCCGTTGGATCCTTCGCAGGACTTGAGGCTGGACCGGACTGTAGTGATAGGTTGTTCTTGTTTTATTGTTCAGCACTCCTTTTCTTTTCTGTTGGCCACTTTGTACAGGATTAATCTATAAAATCCTATTTTGGCCTTTTTTTAGTTGGGGCATTGTTGTACAGGGTTATGTTATAAAACCCTATTCGCCTCTTTTTATTTGTATCAGAGTAGTGTAGGTATGTTGTAATATTTATTGTGGTGAGTTGTGTAGCGTAGTTGACTAGTATTTACCCCTTCTTATTTGGATACTCTTACCTATTTAACACTTCCCAATGTTTAATTCAAAAAAATATATCTCAAAAATTGGGAGTGTTACACTAGTGGTACTAATATCGACTTAGTTGCCTATTCCGATGCCGATTGGGCCAGATGTGTCGATGATCGCAAAAGCACGTCGGGTGGATATTTTTATCTTGGTAATTGTCTTGTAGCATGGCATAGCAAAAATAAAAATTGTGTCTCTTTATCTACTACCGAGGCAAAATATATTTCTACCAGAAATTGTTGTACATAATTGCTTTTGCTATAGCAAATGTTACTTGACTATGATTTTTCTATTACCACCATGACGGCCGTTTGTGACAACACTAGTGCTATTTGTATATCTAAGAATCCTGTTCAACACTCTTGCACAAAACGCATTGATATTCGTCACCATTTTATTCGGGAGCTTGTTGAAGAAGGGATTGTCACACTTGAGTTTATCCCCACTCTAGATCAAAAGACGTCATTAGGCTTGATTTCTTTTGAGGATTAGTTTGAGGGGGAGCGTCTCTCTTGTGTGCTTGGAGTTTTCTTGCATGTTTCATGTTTTTTCTTAACTTGTTGTTTATTGCATGTTCATGCATGTGTTATTTTTTATCATGACATATTTTTTGCATATTTTGTATGCACATCATTTTTGTTTATATGTCTTGCTCGTTCACTTGGTTTATTGGTTTTATTTCAGATTTTATAGTATTTTCCTTACACTAGATGGCTTCCGTGTTGGATACGTATCGAACACGCTTCAGCTTTTTTCTTCTTCCTATTGTCTTTCTGTACAAAAAAAGGGGGAGAAATAGTTGAGGGGGAGCTTTGGGGAACTAACAATTTGGGATTTTGAGCTTTGAGGAACTAACAATTTGGGATTTTGAATGACTTATTTTTGGCTATTATTGCATGTGTGGCTAATGTTATGTTTTGCAGGAAGTTTTTACTTTGTAGGGCTGTTTTGAACAAGATGTATCCTTATCTTTCTTATTCTTATATCTAGCCCTTGCTATCCTTCTTGTCTACATAACTTGTTGCCTCGTGCTTGCAGGTTTTTCCTTGATCTTCATTGTTTGCAGGTGTATCTGCTGAAGTGTAGATTTTAGGATTGTAGCTAGTAGCTATTGTAGTCAAATAGTTTTCATTTGGCTTGCCTGTTTTAGCCATTTTATTATTTTTGTTGTTTTTGTTCTGGAAAAGCCAAAAGGGGATATTGTTATCGGTTTTTCCGTATTATCTATTTTCTGGAAGGTTGTTGTATCTTTAATCTTTTAATTTTGGTTTGGGGTAGCATATATAGATGCTCTACTTCCCGAGCCATGAAGATTTTGATGTGGCGCCTCGTCAACAAATTGAAGGATTTTTGGCGTTCAAAGGATCGTTCAAGGATCGTCTATATATTTATACTCAATCTTCTTTCATGATCCTAACTTTTAATCAATCCTTTGTTGTGTCGTAGATTCATGTCTAGCCTTAAAAATCCTTCCCTAGAGCTTCCATAATTGATCTTTCATCGAGTCGTCGTTTTCTTTTCAATTCTTGTCTGAAAATCTGTTGTAACCGCAACCAGATACGCTATTCTTTGCGCATCCGGTAGCGCTGTCTCATGTGGTTGCATAGTTGCAGGTCTTGCAGGAGTTACTGCGAGATGTGTAACCGGTTATGCCCTGTTACGCAACCGGTAACACTCTGCTTTGATCTTCCTCATATTCCTAGACGCAGTCGGTTATGCCATATTCTTGTGCTACCGGTTACGTTCTTGTTTGTCTGTCTGTAGTTTTTCATTCGACTGAGACTTGCGCAACCGGTTACGCCTTTGAGCGCTACCGGTTATGCTCCTTCGTACAACAAAAATGTAAAATAATTTTTTAAATGTTATGACGGTTTAGAGGAGCGTCTAGAGGTATTTTTGTCCTCGGTTTTCACTCTTAATCACCCCTAATCCTCTTCTAATGTTCCCGAAGTATATATAGTATACTTAATGTGGTAGGGTAAATCTGGATTAGCCGCGTGGCAAGTAGATTTGGATTCCCTGCGCGGCAACTCAATGCAGAAAAGGTATGACTATGCACCTGCTTTAATGATCGTTGTCTATATATGGCATTGCAGGGATGAGCCAGCGCTGTAATACCTGTTCCACATTATACATTAATTGAAAAACAATTGAAGAATATTAGAAGTTGATGTGGGAGTAAGGAAGGATTTTAAGTATATTTGAGTATTTATATATATATATATATATGTTTATATAAAATGCCTAAATTATATAATAGATAAGAGGGATGGCTCTCAAGGGTAAAAATAACTTAAGTTAAGGGGCAAAGAGGTAAAAATACACAAAAACTGTGTTAGGGTTACATTGTAGGCTAACTCATCATTATGATTAGTCTTATAGAGTTTTGAGGGAGACTAGAGGAGGAAGCAGGTGTTCCAAGAAGAGATTGGTCAAATTCAAGGCTTTAGAGGAGAAATCCGAAGTAGATTCCTTCTTCAACATCATTCCTCACGTAAGTATGAATCTATCAATATATATTTTATCTTTATAACACTTTAGATTTGGGTTAGATCGAAGTTTTTGGTTCTATTCTCATTTTGGGGGGAAACCCATAGGTTTAGGATTTGATCTTGGGTTTTGATTTTAATTGAAGGTTGTAAAAGAGTCTCAATCATGTATATAATGACCTTAGATGTTAGATACACTTTGACATTGATGAATTTAAGGTTTTGAGGTGTTTGGAGCGAGTTTGGCGAAGTTAGAGTCGTTCTTGGTCGAAAAATCATGATCTGTAGATTTTGGAACAGAAGGGGGTTCAACCGGTTGGGGATCCATGGCCAACCGGTTGGGATGGGTTAATAGGGGAGCAACCGATTGGCCAACCGGTTGGGATATTGGTTGGGCTGGGGCAATGCTAGCCCGACCGGTTGGGAAGTCAAGTGCAACCGGTTGGAGGTTGGGCTACATAGCCCGACCGGTTGGAAAGTCAGGTTCGACCGGTTGGGAGGTGTTCTATCCAAAATTTTGGTTAAGTCCTTGGGAGATAAAAAATGACTAAATAACATCATAAAGAGATAAGTTTTGGTATGTTAATACATGTAAAGGTTTGATTAATGATTTCATTTATATTTACCAACTTATAATTGCATTGTGGACTGAAATTGGTATTGTTTTGACAGGGACACTTGAGAAATGCAGTGAGGCCTCGCTCAAGGGCAAGGAGATGGTCTGAACAGCGGTATTCGGTGAGTGTACGGCTATGGTATATTGAAAGTACTTTGCATGACTTTCAAAGAATATGTTTTCCTAGTTTAATTGTTTTGAAGGCATATTGCACATGTTCTATGCTATATTTTGTTGAGATGTAATAGAAGCATTCTTTGTTCCTGATGAATATACTTGGAAGTTCACTTCCTGCAGACTACACGTTAAACATGTGAGTAAGTTGTATTAAATTACATTGGGGGAAAGCATACTATAATATGTACATATGCACCTTAGAACAAAAGTTCTTGCAGACTACACGTTGGTCGTGGGAGTGAGTTTCTCCGGGTAATACACCCATTTTGGAGAGGGGTCATACCTCAGATTTGGTATTCTTGTGATACACTTGATGAGTGTTGCTTACGCCCTCAATGTGTATTACAATAAAGAGGTAACCCGAAGCGTAGGGCTAGATTGTGCGTAGCATAATACTCGGGAAGTCTGAGATCGATTCCACACGGAGGTTATGTTTAATGCTTCAATTGACTCCTTTTTGAGAGTTTAATGGTTTGAGGCTATAAGTAGCCAACTTGAGTTTGATGAGAATGTATTGTGGATTTTTAACACTAACTTTGCAAGATTGAAGAAAGTTCACTAATTGAAAACGGGCGTGGTCATGACTACGGCCTCCACAACTCTAGGCCTAGTAGTGAAATATCCATAAGTCAACCTTAGAGGTGGATTGTCTATTTTCCTCACATGGCATTTTACTAAGTCAAGTGCAAGACATAGCATAAGGCATTAGTTGTGACAAGAATATGTCTACAACTAATCAATATGTTAACATTACAAAGATTTAGCCGAATATAGGAGAACTATAGTCAATCACAACCTAAGGTGTGACACAAGGGAAAAGAACACTAAAATGGACCTAGAGCCATGGCTTCCATGGCCATGACCTTCCCCTTAATCTACTCACACATAGCAATAAGAATATGAGGCACACACAAGGGAAAGTAGGAAGTCATTAAGAACAAAGCTAAAAATGAGATTAAAGATAAAAGCATAAACTTACTTGTAGCCTTACAAAGATAACAACTTAAGAACTAGGTGAGTACATACAAGAAATCTGTAGAAAACTATCTCCTTCTTCAAGCCAAAAATTTGTCAAAATAAGAACTAGAGAGAGAGAGCTAAGGTAGAGAGAGAGAGTGTGTGTGTATATTTTTTTAAGACATTGCCCTTGGTTCCCCCCTAGTCCTTCCATGTTTCCCATACAAAACATAATAGTCCAAGCATGCTTCCATGAATTTCCAAGGAGAACATTCCCCCAAGTGTTGGGTTCCAAAATTTTCGCCTCCACTCACAAGAAAAATCAGTATTTTTTTGTCAGGATTCCCAGGCGTCGACCGGTCGACGTGATGTCGTGTACCGGTCGACAACCCATTTTGCTCCAAGTCTGAACCTTCTGCATTTTGGCGACCGGTCGATGCCATGTCGTGTACCGGTCGTGGAGAAGAAATCCGAGAATTATTTTAACTTCATCTTCCATGGTCTCAATGGGGATCCTTCTGCATTTCCTCGACCGGTCGACGTGATATCGTGTACCGGTCGTGGTCCTATAATTTCTGGCATGAACTTGTTTGAATCTTGCAACCTCGTATCGAGCCTTCCAACACAATTCAGGATCCACTAAATCACCTATCAACCAAGATATACCCTGCAAATCTCTAAAACACGTAGAAAATTACCAAGCATAATATCACGCGGAATATATTAAGATTAACGATCAAAACACTTTCAAATTAAGGGACAATTGGCCTAGAATATACAATATTCTAGGCTAATCACAACCCTCAACTTGAACGTTGTTCGTCCCGGACAATAAAGCCTAGTCATTCCAATGATCAAAAGTCCACGAGCTTAGAGATTAAAGAAAGTTATTCAAAGCTATATCATGCATGGTGCTTCACTATGTAAATCATGATAGTTACAAAGGGCGTCCACATGTCACAAGTTCAAAACATGTCTAGATTTCAATTCTCACGAAGATAGCTCATTTCCCTCAATTATGTTCGCAAAAAAATAGTTGGACATGCCACATTCAAACGATGAGATGATGTCACAAGTAGAGCATAGGATAAATCATCAACATAGAAGAGTCAAGAACACTCATGCAACATTCCACAAAAACAATTAAACGTCACAACACAAAAACATAAAACATGGTTCAACGAGGACTTAGAGGTTCATGATGACCATAGGTTCAAATAAAATGGGAAGACACCAAACAATAGGTACCGGCGTATCAAAGCTTGGTTGGGATTCAATTCCGGTACCTATTCAAAACAAGCCAACACATGGCTAGACCTCCAAAATGTAACACCTACCATCCAAAATCACACGCAAAAACAGCCACCTCCATTTTCACACACTCCACTTGTACCTCAATCATGCTCTTCTTCGGGCACATCAGCTTGTACCCCTTCCGGTACGTCTCCTGGCACATCCGCCGGTACATTCTCCTCGTCATTTACTTCTTCGTTTTCCTCTTCTTCCACTTCTTCCTCATAGACCACTCCCGAAGCTTCTTCTTGACTTCCGATTACCCAACGTAACCCCCGGAGAATTTTGTTTTGAATCTTTCCTTGGTCATCCATCTTCTTCTCGATTTTGATTTGCCTCTTCCTTACGAGATTATGCTTCTCATACAAATCATCTTGCCTAGCCACAATGATCTCGCACCACTGCTCAATTCGGTCGAATTGACCTCTAGCTGTTGGCCTCGACTTAGCAAGCTCCTCCAAATCCACGGGGTGAGACAACGATCGGCTCTTTTTCACTGATGAGAGGGTGATAGCACCCGGGGTTCCAGGAACCAGCTTGTCGGTGCTTTTGGGCTTGCAACCGGCAATCATGCACAACTTTGTGATCATAGCAGAAAAGGGGATATTCCCAGCTGCAGCACCCTTCAAACGGAACACATTCATCTGTTCCCACACAAACAATTCCCAATCAACAACTTCCTCGCCATAACCAAAGGCAAACAACAAATCACTATCCGTCTTCACAGGAGTTTTCTCTCAGCAGTAGGGACTAAGATTGTACGAGACGATTTTGTTACTTAACCTGTACAATTCTCTGAGTCCCCCAACCGTATACCTATTAAAGTGAGGATTAAACCCATTTTCATCATCAGTGAGGGTCGCAATGACATGATCTAAATTTTTGTTCCACAATGGAGAGGGGTAGGTGATGGTACCAGGAAGTGGCCTAGTATAGTGCAAATAGCGGGCAATGACGTCGGGGGTAATTGTCATAGTGATTCCACCCACAAGGGAGTCGATTACCAAACCATTATGTAACTCCATATTTTCATAAAATGACGTTACAAGAGCAGGCCTATATCCATTAACTTGTCTACAAAAGAAGATCAAACCTTACGCCGCTAGTGTTTGCATAATAAGATTTCCTTCAAGGGTTGATCGGTCCACCTGCCTCTCGCATTTGAAATTCCTTGAACTCAACTTCTGAACCCACAATTTCTTTTCCTTCGACTTTTTCGCGTCGGCATCAGCCTTAGCCTTTTTAGCCCGCTCCACATTCTCCATTTCCACATCCATCGGGGCCACAGAGGATTCGCCCACAATCTCCTTCCCCCTTTCCTTTCGAGTAGCCTTAGTCTTGTGACGAACCATTCTATTCTAGCAAAAATTAGAAATTTCCCAAAATGTAAAGTATGGACCAAAAATTACCTTGTGCCGCAAATTGATTGGTGAGAAAGAATCCCCCAAATTGCCTTCACAATGTTTGCAATGGAGTTCTTGAGCAGCTAGGATTTGGAGAAAATTCGAATTTGGGGCTGATTTTGGGGTTGGAAGATTTTCACCAGGTGGTTTTTAATGGGGGTTAGGGTTGCAGTAGAGAGAGGGATAGAGATAGAAGAGAGATGAGATGGGTATGTGAGAGAGAGAGGTGGAGATGGAAAAGAGAGGAGGTGGATTTTAGGGTTTCGGTCGAGGGGTTCCAAATCGCAGGTGGGAGATAGGTGAGAGGAGGGTCTGAGTGAATATGAAAGACCCGATCCTTTTAAATTTTTTTTTTCGAAATTTCCCAGCCACGACCGGTCGACGTTATGAGGTGTACCGGTTGAAGATCAAAATTTTTCCAAGTGAAACTCTCTGCCTTTTGGCGACCGGTCGACGCCATGCTGTGTACCGGTCGAGAGCCCATTTTCCTCCCACGTTGAACTTTCTGCCATTTGGCGACCGGTCGATGCTATGTCGTGTACCGGTCGCGGCCTGTATGATTTCCAAAAATTCCTGACTTTCCTGTACACTTCCCTTTCACAACCATTTCCAACACCTTGTTCACTTCCTACACTCCCATGATATATCAATACTCCAAGACACCGGTCATATCAAGAGGTAAATCAATAAAAGGGTAGACACGGTTTCAAAATAGGTCAAAGGATGTTTTGTGGTCAATATCATAGAAAAAATGGCCTCGAATCATAACCAAGATTAAAGTTCATGTAATGTGCTAGCTCAACTTTTCTGCGTCGTTGGAAACGGAAAAGCGAACTAGACAAAAGATAATTTGTAAAACAC
>NMUG010004003.1:0-14239 GCA_002855965.1 Monotropa hypopitys | reverse complement strand
GAGTTTGACATAATTTTTGAACAAAAAATATAATAAACCCACGAAATTTGATCAACCCATCCAAAAGAGGGGCAATTATTTTCCAAGTTCCAAAATAATCCAATCTTTTCAAATCTAATACAGGGGCATCCCCCTCGGCCCATCCACCCGAGTAAAGTTATCACAAAGTTGATCTTTACTTCCTGTTGCGAGTAGTGGAGGGCATAAAGTCAGGTCTTTAAGGTAATGATCAACCTCTAATGGTCATACTACGACGTTTCACCACCTTTCTCATGCTAAGTAAGTGATTGAGTTTTCATCTCATAATGGTAAAGCTTTATAATGCTACCTGGAAAAGAAAACAATTATTGAAATCGTGAAGACATGGTAATAGTTTTTAAGAGTAACCTCTCGTGGATGAATCGAATGTAGAGCTATGTATTTCTTGGCAATAGTATCTACCTTCTAAAAAACAAATTATAAGAAATTGAACAAATTCCAGCAATAGTGTAAAAATCTTCATACTTGGTCGAGGTATAGGGTGGTTGACTTTCTATCCACACAAAAATAAAATTGCGAATCTTTTTCTTTATGAATCAAAAGACAAAAGTGCTAAAGAATTTTGTTTAAACAAATACGCATGAGTTAGTTTGTTTCAAAATATATCCTAGCAATTGAATTTCTATATGCTAATTTTCGTCGAACATTCTTGTGGCATCCACGACTCAGAAAAAAACTCACATACACATTTTAGCTGTGCTTATATGATTTTGACTAAAAGGTGGACATGATTCGAAAATCCCGAAGAATAAGTGGAGACCTCAAACCTTGGTGAGTTTCGAACTAATTTATCCTTTGTAGAGAGTTATTCTACGATTCACCCAAATTCAGAATGATATGTCATCCACATTAAAATTCGAGTGAGTTTGAGCCTCTCACCCTTTGAAGAGAGTTATTCTACATCTCAAAATGACATGCTTTATATGAATAATAAGAAAATCTCCAATTCTTTCAAAATGAGTCGAACATCTTGCATGTCTCATGAACAAAATCTTGGAAGTCTTAAAAACAAAACATGTCATGATGAGGAAAGGATTTTAGGCCATCTTTGATATTTTGGGCCTGGTCATTTTATTCTATTATAAAATCCTAGTTTTCCACTTTGAGCCTTTAACCTTTTGTTTGATTAAGCCATAGGACTCGAGGATGAGCAAAGGTTTGACAAGCACACAACTTTCAGAAGAATATTGGATAGTACAGAATGGGTAAAGGCTTTTAATAATTACTTTTGCCTTTAAATAATAAAAGAATGACAACCATCTGTCACTCCGAAATCTTCAACAAGAATGTGCATCTAAAAGTTTTTCAAGAAGGGAATTCATCCCAAAAGCAAATCCTGTTCAAGACGAGGTGAAGAAAAATGGGTGTGGTTTCTCTCAGAAATAGATAGAAGGGAATTCAAATGCTATTATGCGTGATGTATAGCATACTTCAAGAAAAGAAGCGATTGTGAATTTAAATAAAGATATTTTCTTGTTACCATTATTCCAAATAAATTGAGCAAAAGTGCATTCTTTCTCTCTATTCCATTGTATTCTTTTCTTTAGTCAAGGGCGATAAATACAAAACAAATCCGATCATCACAAAAAATACATATATGATGATCAAAACGGCCATCTCCCCTGCACACAAAAGCAAAAGGGGGATTCTAAATCTCATCTCCTCAAAATTCTTTCTTCTCAAAAGAGTATTTTTTCTCTCTATTCTATTGTATTATTTTCTTTAGTCAAGGGCGACAAATACAAAAAAATCTGATCATCACAAAATATATATATATGATGATCAAAATGGCCATCTTCCCCTGCACACAAAAGCAAAAGGGGGATTTCAAATCTCATCTCCTCATAATTCTTTCTTCTCAAAAGAGTATTCTTTCTCTCTATTTTATTGTATTTTATTCTTTAGTCAGGTGTGGAAAAAACAAAAAAAATCAAATCATCACAAAAAATATATATGATGATCAAAATAGTCATCTCCCCCTGCACACAAAAGCAAAAAAGGGATTCCAAATCTCATCTCTTGAAAATTATCTCTTCTCAAAAGCGTTGTGTATGCTCATATTTGTTCAGAATAAGGCAAATAAGAATATGTCTTTTCAAACTCAAAAATGCGATCTATTGAAAAAAATCCAATATAGTCAAAACCTAAAAGGGGGCTATAGCAAAAATGGAAAATCCAGCATAGTCAAAACCCAAAAAGGGGCTGTGGTAAAAATGGAATCAACAAAAATTCCAATATAGTCAAAACCCAAAAGGGGGCTATAACAAAAATAGAAAATCCAGCACCGACCAAAAAAAGGGCTGTGGCAAAAATAGAATCAAAAAACAATTCTGGTATAGTCAAAACCCGAAAAGGGGGCTATAGTAAAAATGGAAAATCCAGAAGAGACTGTGGTAAAAAATTAAACAAAAAATCCATCATAGTCAAAATCTAAAAGAGGGCTGTGACCAAAAGCAAAAAAAATCACATATAGTCAAAACCCGAAGGGGGCTACATCGAAATATAGAAATGAAATTTGAAAATAGAAAGGATCAAGAATATCTATGGGAAAAAACCAACGAGATGCAAGAGGGGTTTCGAATCTACCAACTCCATGCTCAAAGAAGACAAAAAGAAGAAACAATATCATCAAAGCAGAAAAGGGAACAATTTCGTGTACAACCTAAGGCTACTAAATGCTCATCCTTAGAAAACCTAGCCTTACATATTATCCCTTATCCAACATTACAACCAAAAACAATGCCCTAATTGATCCTCAAAATGGCATGGCTTGTTGAAAGAACTTTCAAGACAAACTTCTCACTCCGATAAGGTTAACAATATTTTGATTCTCGAACACTCTAAGGAGAATGCTCACTCAGAAGGGAGACATAATGATTCACAATTATCTCCAATAGTCAACCCATCATTGATGAGATTCTATAAATCCTTCAGTTGCGGATAGAATATGCGAACCATTCAAAACTCGAGTCCAAAAATCTCTATTGCATACATATTAAGTGACACAGAATGCAATGGGGAAAGTGCGGTAGGAGACGATTCTGGGAAATAGAATCATTGAGGGGCGGACAGATTAACATCGTAATCTGTAATGAGATAGTTGAACTAACACCGTAGTCCGGTAGAAGTGTTAGGAATCCACCTAACAGTACTGGAATCCACCAGCAAGCTCAGGAATCCACCTGAAGAATGAGAGAGATGAGCTCTGGTCCAAAAATGGGGTTTTTCAATATTTCAAAAAGTTGTTACAATTGTGACATCGCAAGGCTTAAATAGCCCAGAAAGAATACACGAAAACCCTAAAAGGAAAGAGGGTGAAAATATGAAAATAACCCTAACTAATGATTACAATTTTTACAATCCTAACAAAATCTGAAAAGTAATAACAGAATTGTTAGAAGATGTTGGGTGGTCACTGTGTGGTCTCATTCCAGTAGCTTTGTGGGAAAACGGTCGAGCTAAGGTGTAGATGTTGAGGTCGTACTGACGTGGATTGTCGTACTGAGCTGGTATGAGCTGGACTAGCCAGACTGGGCTGAGGTTCGTGAGAGCAGTGCGGCGAAGTTGGCAGCTCGGCACCTGGTGTGCGGGTAGGAAGCTCGGAAATGGGTGTGGGGTGTGCGGTTGGCTAAAGAGAGTTGCTGCTAGAGTCTGAGACATGGTTGGGGTCCAGTCTGGGGTTGAGCTCGGATGTATGGCTGAGGTGTAGAATATGTCCTACATCAGTCTCCCCCACCAGAAAAGAACTCGACCTCGAGTTTTCTAAGTGCTCGGGAGGGTGATAATCAATCAAATCTCTGACGTTGAAGGTGTTAGAAATGTGTAAGTTATTAGGATGATCCACCTTGTATGCATTGTCATTGATTCTGCTGAGCACTTTGCAAGGACCAATTCTTCTCATCTAGAGCTTGTCGTACGTACCTACTGGTAATCTGTCCTTGTAAAGATGAACCATAACCAAGTCTCCCTTCTTAAACATCTTCTTTATCCTACGCTTGTCTGCTTGGGATTTGTACTTGGCATTGGATTCTTCTAGTCTGTTCTTGGTGTCAATGAGTGTGCGGACAGCATCCAACGCTCTGTGCTTGGCAGCTCAGCTGGTTCCTGGATGAGAAGGTAAAGGAACAAGATCTATAGTGTGGGTTGGAACATGATGATACACTACGTGGAAAGGAGTGTGGCATGTGGATATGTTGACAGTGTTGTTGAATGCGACTCAGCTGGAGGTAACTGGAGGTCCCACTACCTAGGCTTGTCTACAGCTAGGCAACGTAGCACGTTGTCGAGTGTATGGTTGACGACTTCTGTTTGGCCGTCCGTCTGTGGGTGACAAGTGCTGCTGAATTGAAGGCTGGTCTCAAACTTGGCCCACAACGTCCTCCAAAAATGGTTGAGGAACTTATTGTGTCTGTCTGAGGTGATGGTCTTACGTACGTCGTGCAAACGAACAATCTCTCTAAAGAAAGGATGGGCAATGTTTGAGACATCATGAGTCTTCCTGTATGCCACAAAGTGTGCCATTTTTGAAAATCTATCAAACACCACCATGATTGAGTCTGCGGCTATTTGTGTTCTGGGCAACCCGAGCACAAAATCCATGGACAGATCTTTCCATGGTGCTTATAGAACAGGCAATATAGTGTAGAGTCTAGTATTCTGTGTCTGACCCTTAGCTGTTTGGTAGACATAGCACCTCTGAATGAATCGACCAACATCACGCTTGAGCTGGGGCCAATGATATCTATCCTCCACCAGCTGGATAGTCTTATCACAACCTATGTGTCCTCCAAGTCCGCCGTAGTGAATATCCCATATGAGCAACTCCCGCAATGAGGATCTAGGGATGCACAACTGATTTCCTTTGAATAAATACGCCTCATGGATAAGGAAGCCATTTTATCCAGTCTTGCTGAGTTGGCATTGGGACCACAAATCCTGGAAGTTTTCATCTTCCTCGTACAACTCCTTAAGGAAGTCAAATCCCACTAGCTCTGTGCGGGCAACAGCAAGAAGGGATTCTCTCCAGCTCAGTACATCAGCAGCTCAGTTAGATGTTCCCATAGTGTGCTTTAGAAGAAACTTGAAAGCTTGGACACGGGCGATCCACCTGGCATGTTTTCTATTAATGGTTGCTGAACTGTTTAGGAATTCCAAATCCTTGTTGTTAGTGTGGAGCACAAACTCTTGATGAATAAGGTAATGCTCCCAAACTCTTAGGGATTGGATAACTACATAGAGCTCCAGCTCAGAAGTAGTCCAGTTCTTTCTTGCCTCGCTCAGCTTCTCACTGTAATAAGCCACTGGTCTCCCTTCCTAGGATAGAATAGCTCTAACTCCAATATAGTTGTAATCCGTGTGAACTTCAAACAACTTGTCAAAATACGGCAAAGCAAGAATTGGTACTGAGGAAAGTTTCTCCTTGAGCTCGATAAAACTCTGCTCAACTTCGCTAGTCCAAACAAACTGCTTCTTCTTTAGACATTCTGTCATTGGCACCGCAATGGTACTGAATTCCTTGATGAACCTTCTGTAAAAGGTAGCCAAACCATGGAAGCTCCTCACATCGTGTGCAGATGTGGGTGTTGGCCATTCTTGAATAGTGCGAACGTTCTCTTGTTTAATAGTCAGTCCATCCATGCTGACCACAAAGCCTAAGAACACTAGGCTATTTGTCAAGAAATTTCACTTCTTCAAGTTGACGTGAAGGCTGTTGTCTCTTAATAATACCAAGACCTCTCTCAGGTATTGGTGATGTTCTTATCGACTATGGCTATAGATTAGAATGTCATCAAAATAAACAACACATGATCCAATAAGAGGTCGGAGTACCTGGGTCATAAGCCACATGAATGTGATTGGGGCATTAGACAACCCAAATGGCATAACAAGCCACTCGTACAGGCCATCCTTGGTCTTGAAGGTTGTCTTCCATTCATCTCCTAGGCAGATTCTGATCTGATGGTAGCCACTCTTCCGATCCAGCTTTGAAAAGATTGTAGCTCCTGTCCGTTGATTCAACATATCTTCAAGCCAGGGAATGGGCAAATAGTACTTGATGGTGATCTTGCTGATAGCTCGGCTGTCAACGCACATTCTCCAGCTCCCATCCTTCTTTGGCATAAGCAGTGCGGGCACTGCACATGGACACATTCTCCAGCTCTCACCCTTCCTGATCAACTCACTGATCTGGGTCTGCATCTCAGCATGCTCTACTGGGCTCATCTGGTAGTGCGATAAGTTAGGGAGACATGATCCTAGGATCAGGTCTATCTGATGTTGTATGTCCCGCGCTGGAGGTAGGCCATCTGGCATCTCGGCTGAAAGGACTTAGCTGAATTCTTCAACAATGGGCATGTCACGCCCTACATTTTCAAACCATTTTTTTAAATACAGTTTAAATAATAAACAAGGGATATAACTACTTGCCATCCAGATACAGTCAATTGAATTTCTCATTACATCACAGAGCAATACAAAGTAGAAGTACAACAAAGTAGAGAGCGGAAGTGAAGTACAAGTACATGCCTACTATAACTACTACTGTGAATAAAGAACTATAAGTACAAAGTAAAGGAACTACAACTGAAAGTACTGCAACTGAAAAGTAAACTACAAGAGAGGCTACAAAAACTGTCGCGTCGGAAAAATCTTCTGCCTCCCTTCTTTGCTTCCGCCCGTGTTTTGTTTGGAAAAAGGTGGTCTGCGAAATCAGAAAATCGGGTTCGAAGATTTGATTACGAATGGGGAAGGTGTTAGGCACCCCATTTGCTCTTTCGGTACTTCCTTTCCAAAAGTAAATTTTCTTCTAATTTAAAATCAATGATTTCTCGGCCAAGAGAAATAAATATAAAACTGATGCTTGAATGAATTCAAATGGGTTTTACAAATAGACAACACTTTGATTTTGTTTTTGAATTTTATGAAAAGAATTTAAAGAATAAATTAAATTTTGATCTTTTTGGTTGTTTTTATATTCTTCAGTCGGATAGAACTTCGACTGCATTTTGAAAGAGTGTTTCCATTTTTTTGATTTTCAGATTCCAACAGAATATTGAGTGATCTGGTATAACCCGATTCGCAGAATATTTCTGTGATCCTTAGTCAGTCAGCTATTGCAAGCTTTCACTGAATGACTCAAATCGAGGAATTTTTGTTTTTAAGATTTTTATATTTTTTAGTCGGACGGAGGTTCGACTGTGTTTATGAAAGAATGTTTTAGATTTTTATTTGGGAATTCCAAAGGATATCGGGCGACCCGGTATGAACCGATTCTCGAGATATTCTTCCGATCCAAATCGGTCAGCTACTGCAAGATTTCGCTGAACGATACGAATCAAGGAATTAGATTTTGGGATTTTATGATGTTTTCTTTATGTTTTAAGAAGGAGATTGATGTTCTTGAATTTTTGAAATCCTCAAAAGACGTCAAGCAACCCGGCGTGACCCGGTTCACAAGATGTTCTTTTGATCCAAGTCGGTCAGCTACTGCAAGTTTTCGCTGAACGACACGAATCGAGAGATTTCTTTCTTTTATGTTTTTGGGAATGTTTTTCTTTTTTGAATAATCAAAATGAAATGTCAAGAGTAAGAAAGAGGAGGTGTATAAATATATAGACATATATATGTACATATATATATACAGAGATAAAATATCATATATAAGTCGTGTTGGAATATTTCCGAACCGAACGATGTATATACAATATACCGACAAGGTCGGATTTAGAAATGAAAAATGAAAATGATAATATATGAACTTCAGTTTTTCCTTCCAAATTTCAAGAGATGGAGAATTGGCTTTAACAACATATCGCGAACGCAAGCCAAAAATTCATAAATCAATTTTTGCAAGTTCAATTTCTGATTTATTCAAGGAAATAAATGTTCCAAGATCTCTGATTATTTGACCGAACATCCGGTAGGCATAGCCATATGCGAGGCCGAGATATCATCTAATGAGATCTTGAAGGATTATTCTTTGAATAAAGAAGAAAGATGGCAAGTGAGCCAACCACATATTTTTGTATTTTCAGAGCGAAGACGTATTTATGTTCTTCTCGTACGTGATATCGAAGCAGGCGTAGCCTTGCATGTGTCAAATTCTAACGAGGAGAATAACATAAATGGTTGTCTTCTTTATTATAGGTGATTTACATATTAGATAGGTAAGAGAGATGTTTTCATAATTTTCTCGCCGACGGCATCGAAATAGGCATAACCATACATGTGCCGATTTTACCGGGATATATTATGCAACCGATCTTCATCGCTTTGATGTTTACATCGCAGCGGACAAAAAGAAGAAGAAAAGAAGAAAATAAAAGAGAGGAAGATACAAAATCATTTTCTATATTTAACTTGAATATTTACACTTCGGGAGTCAAAATCTCTAACGGTAGGTTCTGTAAATTATAATAAAGTATAATATCCGGATCGAAATCGATACTAATACTAAACTATAATTTAGAACATTTATACCGAGAGAAAATACTCAAAGGAAAAAGATAAAAAAAACAACTTTTGTAGAAAATTCGGCATAGGTTCGGCTGTGCTCGATTGATTTCGGAAATTTCGGGTATATAGTTTGGTGGTTTTGAAGGTTTGGCTGTAGTAACTTGGCTTTGAGGTGGCTGGATTTTGGCTTGGGAAGGATATTTACTTCAAGAACAAGAGTTGTTCTTGAAGGAAGTAGGGTTGTAGGACTTTAGAAAAGGTTTTGGAGATTTTTGGAAGGGTTTTGATAAGGGTTTGGAAAGTTGGAAGTAGGTTCTGTTTGGGCAATATTTGCTTTGGAGAGAGAGTTTTGAGTTTGAATGCCCAAGGGTCCTCTCCCAAGAGGGGGAGAGGGGTTTTTATAGATTGGTCTATGTCGCATCTATAGATGCGACATGCTGATTCACAGAAATTTTTTATTTGAAGTGCGTGAGAAAAGATGATTTGATATTTTGGAAATGTCTCTTGGGTGGGAATTACATCACTAAATCGGTCGAAAATAAAAATGAATTTCCAAAGTCTTCTCGGGTCCTGAAATTGATCCGGAAGTTTGGTTTGCGCTTGCTCATCCCTATGCTCGGCTCAGTCTCTGAAAATTTGAAGTAGATATTTGTGATGCTTGAGTCGAACCATGAATTTAGAAAATATCACGGGGTTAGTCTGGACACTTTTCATAAAAACTTTGGAAATCGACCTTTTTACTTTAAACGAAAGTGGATGCTTCGGGTATACGCCTTGTACTGCTCGTTATCCATCAAATGTAATTAGCAGGTAATGCCTGTCTTTGTAAATGTTGTCCGTAGAAATTGCGTTTGCCGATTTCCGATATCGGCTGATTGTCGTAGTGAAAATTAAACAATTTGGAGTTTATGCTCGTATGAGTTCTGAATTTTGGTCGGATGGATTCAGTCTTTATGTAGGCTTCTCGGTAATGGAAATGCTGTCGACTATCCATTCCTAAACATGATTTAGGATGCTCGTACGGAATTCTGTTGATTCCGGAGCATAAAGCATGCAGAGAGGAGCTTTGTCGGACGTCCGATTACTATTTGTCCTGAACCGCGGGTTGGATTAAAATCCTGACTTCGGGTAAACATTCCTTAAGAATTTACCATTGTTTGCTGATTGCTGCATTGTCACAGGCTGACGTTTAGCGCTGCTCATGGGAAATTCTGACATTCCGGAACTGTATTTTAAATTGTTCAGAGCTTTGTTTGACCAATTTGTTGACTTCTGAGGTTGGGTCAAAATTGGGTATCAACAGCTGCCCCTCTTTGGATATTTTTGCACAGCAAATATAGGCAAAGAAAAATAATGCGCGAATTTTGATCTATATACCCATGAACTCTTTTATTTTTCTATGCTCCTTTGTATGATTCCACATTCGTTGGCTGGATCGGAAACATTTTCCGAGGTATAGAAGACACTATTTTGACACTGTGAAGTCTCTTTTCGGACCGGGATAACACGTACAAACCTTTCGGATAACTTTTCAGAAAAAGCCAAATGCCGCCGCCTCAATTCTTGCACAGCACACTGCTCGAGACTGACCACCTTTTTGGACATATTCGTCCATGTCACATCTATAGATGCGACATGTTGGGGATTTAAGGGGAGGCCGAGGCTGGCCTCCTCAGTTGTTTTTCAAACTCTAAAAGCTTTCTTGAAGCTCTGCTAACTCACTGTCCTGCTTCAGAAATCTCTGGTAGAGCTTTGACGGTTGATCGGTCTTGCTTTGACAGTCTTTACATCGACGATTCAAGTAAGTTTCTTCAAGCATTCTCCTCTTTCTGTCGATTTATATTCATGTGCTAGAAATACGCAAGCATAGAGAACATACATGTCTAGATTTATTTTTAACACACACATAACATTTGGTCCCTAGTCGTTACGTTGTCCGTATAGAAAATTCTAGCAAACATTTTTTTTGATTTGGCCATAAAAAATTATGCTCATTTCATTCTGACAACAAAAATGTCTTCGCAATTCTGATCTCGACGATAACCATAGATAGGTATTATTGGAATCTTATATGCAAATTTTCTAAATCCGAGTAGCAAATGGGTTACCATAATTTTTTTTTGGAATTTTGAAAATTTGAGATCCGAGCAGTAAATACATTACTACGAATTTTAGACGAAAATCCGAGCAGTAAATAAATTACTCCAAACTTTAAAAGTGAAGATCCGAGCAGTAATAAATTACTAAAGTGAAAATCCAAGAGATAAACAAGTTACCATGAATTTTAAAAGCGAAGATCCGAACAGTAATAAATTACTACGAATCTTAAAGTGAAAATCTGAGCAGTAAACAAGTTACCACGAATTTTAAAAGCGAAGATCCGAGCATTAATAAATTACTACGAATCTTAAAGTGAAAATCCGAGCGGTAAACGAATTATCACGAATTTTAGAAGCGAAGATCCGAGCAGTAATAAATTACTACGAATCTTAAAGTAAAAATCGAAGTAGTAAACAAGTTACCATGAATTTTAAATGCAAAGATCCGAGCAGTAATAAATTACTACGAATCTTAAAGTGAAAATCCGAGCAGTAAACAAGTTACCACGAATTTTAAAAGTAAAGATCCGAGTAGTAATAAATTACTACGAATCTTAAAATGAAATTCTGAGCAGTAAACAAGTTACAACGAATTTTAAAAGCAAAGATCCGAGCAGTAATAAATTACTACGAATCTTAAAGTGAAAATCCGAGCAGTAAACAAATTACCACGAATTTTAAAAGTGAAGATCCGAGCAGTAATAAATTACTATGAATCTTAAAATGAAAATCTGAGCAGTAAACAAGTTACCATGAATTTTAAAAGTGAAGATCCGAGTAGTAAATGAATTACTATGAATCTTAAAGTGAAAATCCAAGCGGTAAATGAATTACCACGAATTTTAAAGTAAACACTTGTACCTGAACAAATTTCTTTGATGGATTTATTTTTGTAGGATGCCTACCCATCATAGATCAGGGAAGGAGCCTGCTGATGAGGCTGGACCTTAACAGCATGTAGAGGAAGAGGATCCCTTGCTGGATTTTGATGCTGCTGATTCTGAGGAGGATTTTGGTGACGCGACGGTGCCTCGTCGCGAATATTTTGAGACTTTCACTTCTACTGGAGTTGGCTCTTCATTGCAGGGGACGATGACCGTCCCGGAGTTTAGAGCGACGAGTGTGAGAGTTGCTGACACGCCCTTGTTGACAGGGCTTCGATCACATCCCTCGATGTATCTACGAGCCCAGGTTGTTCCTCCTACTAGACCGTTCAGAGGAGCTTGGTTTTAGACAGTGGAGATCTGTAATCGGGCACATTGGGTTTTTCGAGAGTTTTTAGTTGAGTAGGGTTTTGGAGATTTTTTGTATATTCCCCCATTTCACACGAAGCACTCTTTGTTCGGTGCCTTAGCAGAGCGCTGGTTCAGCAAGACCAATACCTTACACTTCAGTGATTGTGAGATTGGTGTGACTCCCCTAGAGTGGGTTGTGATCACAGGTCTTCGGTTTGGAGGAGTACCTGTCTAGAGGACATTGGGTACTGTTGAGGATGTTGTCTGAGTTTTGGGAATCCATAGGTATGAGCTTAATGGATTATGGATCTCTGCATCTGTTTTGAGAGGTGGAGCCTATTTCTATACTGAGGAGGTGGACGGTGCGGACCTATACTAGCGACATCGTCGACTGCTCCTGCTTCTGATAGTATCATGCTTTTTGAGTAACAATGGCTCTTTGTTTCCGGCTTCATACGTTGAGATGGTAGACTTTCCCGATGGCACCCGTTTTGACTGGGGTTCTTTCACCTTCACTACCTTTCTTCAGGCTATGAGGAGGATGGTGAGTTGTCCAGCTCCGACGCAGCTTGGTTTTTGGCCCTTTCTGCTATAGTGGTCATTTGAGAACTTTGACGTTGGTCGTCCTTTGCTTACTGGATGGGAGTATTTGACTCCCAGAGCTTTGCAGTGGCTACGTCCATCTCCCCGCGTACTGGATTTGTTGGATTTCGTGACCCTGCGTTCTCAGCTGGAGTTGGTCACATACAATCGGGTCATTTGGCAGCCCTTTGGGGTCTTGGTAGAGGATGGCACATATGCTCTCGAGGTATATTTGTCATCTCGGAAATATACATTCTACTCCTTTACCTTTTGGGAGTTGTACATGGGCAACCACAGTTGGCGCCAAACGATGGGGGAGATACGGATCCCGACTTGTCCATTCGCTACCACCTTTGGACAGGAATGGTCTCCTTCTGGGGGAATCACCGAGGTAGAGGGATATATGATAGAAGGGGATTATGCTATATGGTTTCAGAGCGTATCCATTGGTCGCTTTACTACTACCATCCCTGTTCGAGGAGGTCGTTCGATCGGCGTGGAGCAGGATCGGTTCTACCAGCTGATGAGAGATGTGGGGCACGACTTCCAGTTTCCCCAGCCAGGGTCAGCGGATGATCAGCTCAGATTTTTCCAGGACTTTCAGCGATGGAGAGCGGAGAGAGACCCAGGAGCTCCTTCAGGCTAGCAGCCTCCGCAGGGTCAGGTATGCATTTTTTTGTATTATTCTTTCTTTGCTACTTTCTTTTCTTTAGGCAGATCCACTCTCTCTTGTCTTGTTTCTGATGAATTTTCTTTTTATTTTAGGATGCCTCAGATCCTCCACGAGGTTCAGTTGATAGGAGAACTATACGGCGAAGAGCCGAGGTGACCGCCGCAGCAGAGATATCTCAAACCTGCATCAGAGAGAGATTTTTTTGTTTGACTTTTTTTTGTACCAGACAGCTTGTACTTTTCTGCTTTTATTAGACTGCACTTTACTTAACCTTCCTTCCTTTGTACTATGCTTTCTTTTTAAATGTTTAATACAAATGTGCATGCCCTTTTTTTGTACATTTCCCTTTACCTTTTTTTGCACAAATAGATATATATATGTTAAAAGGATACTGATGTTTCTTTTCCTGTCCCCAGGATGTCTTTTGTGCTGGCATTCTTGGCACTTTTGTTGACTTGGTGGGCATCCTTTGCCCCAGATGAGCGATGTTTGTTTGAGCAGTTAGTTGGGGGGATCGCTAGTCTTTTGACTGTTCGCGTTGCCCCAGACTTTCCCGCTGCTTTGGTGAGATACTGGATTCCCATGCTGAGCCTTTTTCGCTTTGCATATCATGAGATGTCTCCTACCTTGGAGGAATATCACTTTGCGCTGAGGATGAGGCCTACTTTGGAGACTGCGGCCTGTATTTTCCATGGACAGAGTGCTCAGACAACTTTTTCGGCATTGATGGGCCTAAAGAAATCCTCACTAATTGTAGATGAGATCAACGGAGTTCCGACTATGCGGCCAAACTTCTTGTGGGGACTCTTTGGCGATAGGGCATATTATAATCCACGTGGGCTTGATTTTACTCGATTGGGTGACCCAGAGGCAGGCTCTCATAGGCGCATATATGCTTTTGCCTTTGTTCTTCTGGAAAGCTTGTTCTTTCCACGTTGCGATTGACAGCTAGATTTGCGCATTGTCATTTTTGTGGATGCTATGATAGACGGGCAATCAATAATCCTAGCGATTTTGGCAAAAACATTTAGAGGCATGACCCTTTATCTTTTGTCACATGATTCTCGCGTCTACAGTGGCATTGAGTTACTTTTTACCTGGCCGATATCCCATTTATTCCGGTGCTATTCTTCACATCCGAAATGGTTTCTTGATAT